>CAUYON010107049.1:0-15365 GCA_963573935.1 Arctocebus calabarensis
GCGCCTGTAGTCCCAGCTACTTGGGAGGCGGAGGCAAGAGACTCGCTTGAGCCCAGGAATTGGAGGTTGCTGTGAGCGGTGATGCCACAGCACTCTACCCAGGGTGACAGCTTGAGGCTCTGTCTCAAAAAAAAAAAAAAAGAACTTAGCATGACACATGTGGTAGATGCAATCCACTAAATACATCAATTATTATTATTATTTATTTATTTGAGACATAGTCTCACTATGTTGCCCTCAGTAGAGTGCTGTGGTGTCACAGTTCATAGCAACCTCCAACCCTAGGGCTTAAGCAATTCTTTTTTTTTTTTGAGACAGAGCCTCAAGCTGTCACACTAGATAGAGTGCTGTGGCATCACAGCTCACAGCAACCTCCAATTCCTGGGCTCAAGCGAGTCTCTTGCCTCTGCCTCCCAAGTAGCTGGGACCACAGGCGCCTGCCACAACACCTGGCATTTTTTTTTTTTTTTTTTTGGTTGCAGCCATCATTGTTGTTTGGCGGGCCCAGGCTGGATTCAAACCCGCCAGCTCAGGTGTACATGGTTGGCGCCTTAGCCCATTGAGCCACAGGTGTCGAGCCTTAAGCGATTCTCTTGCCTCAGTCTCCCAAGTAGGGAGTCTACAGGCATCTGCCACGACACGTGGCTATTTTTTAGTTGCAGTTGTCATTGTTGACAGGCCTGGGCTGGATTTGAAATCACCAGTTTCAGTGTATGTGGCTGGTGCCCTAGCTGCTGAGCTATAGGCACTGAGCCATTATTTTATTATTTTTACAGTTTTGGGCCAGGGCTGGCCACCTCCGGCATATGGGGCTGGCGCCCTACTTTGAACCACAGGTGCCACCCACCAAACCATTATTGTTCTTTTATTATGTGCTTCATATCCCATGTGTTTTTCTCTCCAAGTGACTATAGGATGTACTCCATGGAAAGAGAGGGGAGGTAACCAAGAAAGAGAAGATTGTGGCATCCCAGAAACAGGAGTGAGCTAAGGAGGCAAAGGGAACCCCCAAAAGGCCCTGTAGCCACCAGTGGGAGTCCTGTGGGGGGAGAAAGAAGTACCAGAGCAGGCAGACTAAACTGAGAGTTTCAGTACTTTGTCAGCAAGTTGGGTGGAATTAGGGTTAGTTAGGTGGAAAACTGTGCAAAAGAAGTTAAATTGGAAAAGAAAATAGTTGTACAAGAAAGGAAACCATCTTGCTGGGCTGTGAGGCCTGGAACATGATCTGTAGCACCCAGGGTCAGCTCACTGGGCCCATGATGGTAACATGGACCTCCCAACGGCAAAGCTTCAGAGGCCTGCTCTGGTCTCAGCCACTTTGTTGCTGTGACCACAGGTGGGTGACCGACACTGCAGGACTGTTTCCTCATCCACAGCCTAGTGGCACCAGCCAGCTAGGTTCAAAATGGAGCAGACACTGAGAGGGAGCCCTGTGGTGAGGGGTTACCACCCTCTGAACCCCACCCTCAGCTCTGATGTGCCCCACTTTGGGGGCTGTGGTATGGGAAGTGGGAGCGTTTCCAAAACTATGGCAGGCAGATGCCGCCAACTCCAGAGCAGAGAGTGTCCTTCCTGGAGCTCAGCAGCCTCAGCCGGTGTCAGGGGTAGCTCTGCTCTGCAGGCTGCACATTGAGAGTCTCACCATCATGCCCCACCAGCCTGCATGCCACTGAAATGATGGGGAGCACCGCCTGTTGCAGATTCTGGGCCTGACCTGGACATGTATGTGTTGCATCCCACAAGTGTGCATCCGAGATGAGTAGGCCCCTGGCTGCAGTACTGGGAGTCTGAAGCTGCAGCATTGTGGCTGGTCTGGACACACAACACAAGCCCAGGCTCAGAGGAGTGCCCAGAAGGTACTGGCACTGCCAGGTGTGAGCTCACTGACATGACAATTCTTTTTTTTTTTTTTTTTTTTGAGACATAGCCTCAAGCTGTCACCCTGGATAGAGTGCCATGGCATCACAGCTCATATCAACCTCCAATTCCTGGGCTCAAGCGAGTCTCCTGCCTCTGCCTCCCAAGTAGCTGGGACTACAGGCGCCCGGCCATTTTTTGGTTGCAGCCGTCATTGTTGTTTGGCGGGACCTGGGGCTGGATTCGAACCCGCCAGCTCAGGTGTACGTGGCTGGCGCCTTAGCCCGTTGAGCCACAGGCGCCGAGCCCTGACATGACAATTCTGATGGCTGTCACAACCCACCATGTGCCTGAGCAGGGCCCACAGCATGTGTCCAACACCACCCTACCAGCTCTGGCCCTGGCTGGGGCTGTTGCTGGCTAGAACTCAAGCCCAACCACTCCTAGGATAAGCTGTGGTGTGGGACAAGTAGCAGGCAAGACTATATCACACAGGCAGCTTGGCAGGCCCCCACCCACCTCTGCTCCCATACCCAGAGAACACCTAGCATTGCAAAGAGAGAGAAAACAGGAAGGAGGGACGGCAGGTCCCACATGCTGGGAAACAGGGTAAAAGTTCCACATGGAAGGGAGGGCAGCTTCTTGTGGCCTGGGAGGAGTCGCAAAGATAAAAATAAAATGCCAAATTGCCTCCAAGGTTGTGGCTGGGAACAAAGGCTTCCAAGCCAAAGGCAGGGTCCAGGCCCTATAGGAGGGGTACGAAGTACACAGGACATAGTGAGACAGCCCGGCATTGCCTCAATAGGACCATGACATCTGGGGCTGTAGTTCTGTTATGGGGTCTCCTGTGTGCTGTAGGTCATCAGCATCAACATCCCTGACCTCTATCCATCACTGTAACTAGCACTCCCCCACTCTATGCAGCAGAGCGCCCAGCTATGGAAGAAGTGGCTAGAGCCATGGTTGGGCTGCCTCTTTTGAGCACCGCAGCCTACCCTCAAGCCAAGGCGGAGACAGGGTGCTGAGGCCCACAAGTGCTGCTGGGGTCTGCCACATCTACACTGGCCTCCCAGCTGGGCTCTGAAGGCTCAGTCCCATACAGCGTGGCTCAGCACCCACTTCTCCTCAACCCTTCCCCTGGCCCTGGGACCTCTACCTCACTCACAGTTGAGGAAACCAAGGCCTAGAAGGGTGCCTGTGACCCCAGTTGTAGGTCTGCAAAGAACTTCCAGTGTCCTCATTCTCAGTCTAGACCCTGGGAGTTGCTGCACCCCTGTGGTGGCTGGGGAAGCACCCCCCACTCCACATCCTCTGGACCCCTCCAGACCTCAGCCAGCCTCAGCTTCCCAGGGCCTATTGCACAGTCTCTGAGTGAGACCATATCCCTAGAGTGAGAAGGAACCAGACAAGGCCCAGCTGTTTGGAGCCTGTTTACCTTGCTGATTAGCATGTACAGGGCCTGGGTCCACTGGGCTCCTTGGACCAACATATGTTATCAAGTTTATGCTGTTCTAGAAATTGCTGGTAGGACAAGCATGTGGCTCACACCTATAATCCCAGCACACTGGGAAGCTGAAACAGAAGGATCTCTTGAGCTCAGGAGTCAAACACCAGCCTGAGCAAGTGAGATCCTGTCTATACAAAAGGTAGAAAAACTAGCTGGACATGGTGGTAGGTGCCTGTAGTCCCAGTTACTCAGGAGACTGAGGCAGGAGGATCACTGGTGCCCAGGAGATTGTGGTTGCTGTGAGCTGTGATTGCACCACTGCACTTCAGCCTGGATTACAGAGTGACAACCATTTTAAAACAACAACAAAAAAAACATCACGGAGACACAATCTAATACAGGGCAGATGGTAGGAGGGTCTCCACTTTAGGGCCTTGGGAAGATGTGCTGGTTTTCCTCTCCTATAACTCACTTGTCAAGGAGCAAGACTGATGAGAACAAGCCAAGACGGGATTCCTGATGTTCCAGCCTGCAGCCCAGCCCCCTGTGCCTTGAGGCAGAAGCTCAAGAATCCCCCAGACTCCCTGATATTAGAGATAATGTATTCTTCTCCACCCAGAGAGGAACCTGGAATCACCAGTGGCCTCCAGCTTAAACCAGAACTCCAGGGCTTCTCCAGTTCTGTGAACTCTGTCCCTTCCTCAGCCAGGCCCAACCCTGAACTTTCCAACCTCTGAGCCACCCCATCCTGATAAGCCCAACCCCCACTCAGGACCTCAGAAATGGCATATGTCGAGGCGCCAACAGCAAGCCAGAATTGTCCTCTCCATACTGAGACACCTGGGAAGGCTGCAAGACACGCCAATACCCTAGCCCCCGCAACTAGATATGACTGTGCTAGCAGAGCACAATAGCTCAGGGGTCCACTGGTGGCCCAAAGTCTGTGAAGTTTGCACCATCCAACATTTCTAGGGACACAAGGACCTCTTTCAACCCTCATTCATAAAATACAACTTAGTCGGCTCGGCGCCTGTGGCTCAACGGGCTAAGGCGCCAGCCATGTACACCTGAGCTGGCAGGTTCGAATCCAGCCCGGGCCCACCAAACAACAATGATGGCTGCAACCAAAAAATGGCCGGGCGTTGTTGCAGGCCCCTGTAGTCCCAGCTACTTGGGAGGTGGAGGCAGGAGACTTGCTCGACCCCAGGATTTGGAGGTTGCTGTGAGCTGTGATGCCACAGCACTCTATCCAGAGTGACAGCTTGAGGCTCTGTCTCAAAAAAAAAAAAAACTTAGACACACTCCCAGGGCTGTCCTTGGCATTTCTGCCATCTGTGTGTTCCTGAAGTGTGTACTCAAAAGAACAAAAGCTAAGGGAGGGGCCACAGAAGCTAGTCCTGTCTGGGCACAAAGCATACACCCATTCATAGCGAGGCTGTTGTTTCCACAGGCCCAGTCCTGTCAGGGTGGGGGACAAGGGCCAGCTATAAAAAGGGACATCTGGTTTGGCACCTGTTTCAGCAGTTAGGGCACTGGCCACATACACTGGAGCTGGCGGGTCAGAGCCCAGCCCGGGCCTGCTAAAGAATAATTGCAACAAAACATAATCGGGCGTTATGGCAGGTGTCTGTAGTCCTGGCTACTTGGGAGGCTGAGACAAAAAGAATGGCTTAAGCCCAAAAGTTTGAGGTTGCTATGAGCTGTGACGCCACAGCACTCTACATATGGTGACACAGTGAGACTCTGTCTCTTAAAAAAAAAAAGAGAGACAGCCATCTTGCCACCTGGTGTCCTGGGCTCCTGTAACACTAGAGAACAGTGCCTGCCTCTAACCCAAAACAGCTCACACCAGATAGGAGAATCTCCAGGCTAGCCCAAGACAGTTGAGTCCTCTGCACATTTATTACAACAGGACACCAGCAGCAATAGGGGCAGGGGACAGGGAAACCGGACTCATTTGCCCTTCAGATAGATCTTGGGGGTCTCCCAGCCTTCAGGAGCTTCCTTCAGGCCAGCCTTCAGCCAGATGCGCTTCAAGTCTCTCTCGAACTTGATCTGCAAGGACAGCACAAGAGACCACCAACTAACCTGTGGCAAAACCATGCATTCTCAGCACTCTGCCCACCCAGGGTTGAAGAGGGACCCACTCACTTGCTTCCGTTTCAGGCGTCCTTCTCGGATCTTTCGACGCAGAAATCGTGTCCTCTTAACCAATTTTCGGTACTTGTGGTGGTTCATCTTCCGTCGGCGGATCTTCAGCACGTTTTTGCACTGCATGCAAGGTGCATCCCAGACCCCTTCACCCTTCTGTTTGGCCCCTTCTCCCACCTGGCTAGGTGGACATTCATTAAACTCCGCTGCAGCCACAGCCCCAGGGGCCCCAGCATCCAGTCTGGGCATGAGGTGCCGGGCAGACAGCCAGCTCTCCAGTGGACTAATGGACAACTTCCTGGGGATTAGCATCTCCTCAAGCTCCAGCTGCGCCTCCTTACCAGGGAGGGAGGCAGCCCTACTTGGGCCCGTTGGCTTCATGCTGTACTGGGGCCTGTGGGCATGACTGCCCAATACTCCTGAGAGAGGCCAGGACCGACTGCAGCCTGCAGAAAACAAGACGGCACAGTCACCCCTCATGAGGCTGTTGGGTCCCGGCAGCAGCAAGTCCATACCAGTGACTACTTGCACTTTACTCCTGGCCCAAAACCCTGCTAATCAAGGCAAGACCTCCCTTTAGCATACTTGGAAGTTTACAGGGAGCAGGGTTTGGTCACAAGGTTGCCTGCCCGCAGCTGTCAAGGGGTTGGGCTGCTGAGACCCACAGTCCTAACCAGGCGCTTACCTGCCCAGGGGACAGCCTTGAGAAGCTGAAAAGTCAGACGCGTCAGAAACATGTTCTGCGGGTGGCGGCCCCAGGCGCCCAGGGGAGCTGGAACACAGAGCTGTTCAGATCACGCGGGGGCGAATGGCAGCGGCCTCAGCAGTCGCAGGCAGGTCAGGACTGGGGCCTCCCCGCTGTCGTGACTCCAAATTGCCCACAAAGAGGACGCTGCTTCTGCCCAGGCCCCTCACCCTCCCCAAGAGGAGCCAAGCCCACCACGCCACCTAGGCTCCCAGGCCCGGGACCCGGCTCCAACCCGGCGCTTCTCGAACAGCCTGACACCGGAATCCCCTTGGCTGCTCCCGCCCGCCGCAGCCACTGCGACCTCAGGCCTCCCCCAACCACCCTCAAGATCGACTCCGACGGTCCGAAGTGATCATTCCGCCGCGGAGCCGGGCACTTCCGGTCCGCCTGCAAACCGGTTCCCGACTGCAGCAGCCGCCTGGAGGTTCCGACGGCCAGCGCCCCCTAGCGTCTTCATGGCAACCGATTCCGCGTTGGCGCAGGCACCGCCCTTTCCGCCCCAGTCACCGGGCCGCCTCGCCTCGGCACTTACTGGGGCAGGAAAACGACATTTCCCAGAACCCCCAGGGGTGCTCTCTGCTACCGCGCGCTCCACATCCTGCTTCGTTTCCGGGTCTCTCAAGGGCTTGAGTAGCGGGATTAATACTGCGAAAGTGACGTTACCAGAAACGGAAGTTTAGGAGTCGGTGGAAGTAGAATCGGCAGTTTCCTCTGTTTGATCCAGAGGCTCTCAGGTGCCTGTGAGGATGGGTGGGAGATGAATGATGTCGAATCAGTACGAGCTCCCGCCGCGCCGGTGCCGTGGGCGCCCTACCGGGAGGACCTCCCGCAGACCCGGGCCCCGGCGCCCATCCCGAGTCGGCAGCCTGCTGTCTGCCCCAGTCTGCGCCTAACGTGGAACAATGCAGCGCTTCTTGCGTAGGCGAAACTACTGTAAGCAAGCCCCCATTTGGCCTGCTTGGAGGCTTGCTTTGCAGGAGCGTCTTCCAGGGAATCTTAGCTGTAAGTGACCAGGCCGCGTCGTCCTCAGTCCGTAACCTGGCTAAGCAGTGAGTGGCAGAGAGGAAAGGCTAGTGTGAGGACAGTGTGCAGGCTCCGGGCCCAGCTCTTCCACTGAGGTCACCAGGTGACACTTGCCTACCTCCCAGAGAGGCTGCTCAAGGATCCCCAAGAAGGAAGGTTTATGACCATGTTCACCTGTCCAGTGTGCAGGATGCAGAGTCCAAAAAGCAAATGATCATGTTGACAATACTCCAGGAACAGGCAGGGAGTGCCCCCCTCAAGGGGTGGCAACATTGGCCTTCAGCTTTTGGAGGTGTTGGAGTGCAGGTAAGAGTCAGGGACCAGTAGGAGAAACGGGATGTTGACATTTCAGTCTGAGGGGGGCCAGGATGAACTACAGTCCCCATTCCAGGAACTAACCAGGGTCTGACCTTTGGGAGGTAAGGTAAGAAAAGCCAAAGCCTGTTAGGGTTTTTGTACCCCAGTAGGATCCAAGCTAAGAGGGAAGCTGGGAGCGAAGGCATGGCAGCTGCTAATTCACCTCTGCAGCAAAGCGTCTTCAGTTGTAGGACCTGCGTGAGGGTCTGCTCGGGAAGCAGCAGACAGTGGCCAGCTGATGAGGGCCCATGCCAGATTTGTGGACTGCATCCCATAGAAATGACAGGAACACTTGTGGAAGGTGTTAGATGCTTGTGTGAGCTGAGCCTGCTAAGTTAGAAGTTAGATGAGCTAGAGCTAGACTAGGAAGATCAACCTGAGCTTTCTGCTATGATTTCTAATCTGTTTAACAAAGGAACTCAGGCTCAGCTCCTGTAGCTCAGTGGTTAGGGTGCCAGCCACATATACCAGGGCTGGTGGGTTCAACCTGGCCTGGGCCTGCTAAACAAGGACAACTACAACAAGAAAATAGCCGGGGCTTGGCAACTGTAGCCCAGTGGTTAGGGCACAGGCCACATACACTGGGGCTGCTAAACGATAACTACACCAAAAAAAAAAAAAAAAAAAATTGAGTGGCACCCGTGGCTCAGTGAGAAGGGCACCGGCCCCACATACCGAGGGTAGTGGGTTCAAACCCAGCCCTGGCCAAATTGCAACAAAAAAATAGCCAGGTGTTGTAGTGGGTGCCTGTACTCCCAGCTACTCGGGAGACTGAGGCAAGAGAATCACCTAAGCCCAAGAGCAGGAGGTTGCTGTGAGCTGTGACGCCATGGCATTCTACCGAGGATGACAAAGTGAGACTCTGTCTCTGAAGAAAAAAAAAGTAGCTGGGCGTTCTGGTAGGTGTCTGTAGTCCCAGCTACTTGGGAGGCTGAGGCAAGAGAATCACTTAAGCTCAAGAGTTTGAGGTTGGCTCAGCACCCGTAGCACAGTGTTTACGTTGCCAGCCACATACACCGAGGATGACGGGTTTGAACCTGGCCCGGGCCAGCTAAACAACAATGACAACAGCAACAAAAAAATAGCCTAGCATTGTGGTGGGCACCTGTAGTCCCAACTATTTGGGAGGCTGAGGCAAGAGAATCGCTTAAGCCCAATAGTTTGAGGTTGCTGTGAGCTGTGATGCCATAGCAATCTATCGAGGGCAACATAGTCAAACTCTGTCTCAAAAAAAAAAAAAAAAAGCTGGCTCAGCGCCTGTGGCTCAGTGGGCTAAGGCATCAGCCACCTGAGCTGTACACCTGAGCTGGCGAGTTTGAATCCAGCCTGGGCCCGCCAAACAACAATGATGGCTGCAACCAAAAAATGGCTGGGCGTTGTGGCTGGCGCCTGCAGTCCCACCTACTTGGGAGGCAGAGGCAGGGGACTCACTTGAGCCCAGGAATTGGAGGTTGCTGTGAGCTGTGATGCCACAGCACTCTACCCAGGGTGACAGCTTGAGGCTCTGACTCAAAAAAAAAAAAAGTTTAGTCTCTCAAGGAAAGTACTGGAAAGCACACATTCCTCCATGTATTTTTGTTTTTCATAAACTGTTTCTAGAGGAAATGAGTTATTTTAGAAACTAAAATTTTTAAAAATTTTGCATCTCAAGCCTGGGGATTGGATGGGCACTAAGTGTGGAAGTGGCTAAGGGTAGATCTCAGGGTGGGCTCCACTGTAGCCAGTCTTGGGTTATAGAAGCCACAAACCAGACAGGGCTCTGCTGTCTTGTCAGAGCCTGGCAGTTGTGTGCAGGAGCCCTTTAGGATCAGATTATACCAAGATAGTAGCCATTAAGTTTTTAGGAGTTTTGTAAGCCAGCTGCTAAACAGCCATTACTTTAAAACACATAAACTTATAGGTAAATTATTCTAAAGATAAAGGGCAGGGTGTGGTGGCTCTCACCTGTAGTCCCAGTACTTAGGAGGCTGAGGCAGAGAGGATCACTTGAAGCCAGGAGTTCAAAAGCAGCCTGGGTAATACAGTGAGAAAACAAAAGATGTGCTCAAAACTCATCACTTCCTGTTTTACTATTATCTTATGGTGTTAAGGCTATTATTGAAGTATTGTAAGTGAAGGAAAAACCATATAAGGGTTGCTGCTGTCAATGAAATTATGTTGGCAACTTGAAATTGTCACAGAAATTAAAAAACCAGGGCCCACCTTCCCCTGCCCCCTTTTTGTTTGTCAGACATTTACCAATACACTACAGTACACACTGCTTGAGCCATGGGATTTCTCAATGGCTGGGTATCTGGACACAAAACAGACAGTATTTTCTATGCCCTGTACTACACAGATCCCCATGGACTGACAGTCTTGGCCCCTCTGTTAGGTAGTAACTTTGCCTCGGGATGAAGGAGTTGCCAGTTCTACTTGCCCACCACCAGGCGGGGGCAGCAGGATGGGCTGTCTTGGGTGGTGAGGGTCTGCATGCCCCTTGCTGGGCATGAGGTGGACCACTCTGTTGGTTTCGTTAATGATCAGCATGTCCTGGGCCACCACACTCCAAAAGGTGCAGGTAAGCGGACCCCGCTGGTCTACTGCAGGCACCATCTGCATGGTGTGGGGCAAACCAGCTGCCAGGCCCAACTGGGGCATGCAATGCTGGCCTCCAACCACTCCTGTATTCAAGTCATCTTTGTCATATGGCTGCCCACATAGCTGCTGAAGGTGGTCGAGGTGAAGGTATGAACTGGGCACAGGCAGGCCTAGGAACACAGAAGCACAAAGCAGGCACTCCCAGGACCAGGCTTGGTCTGTCCTAAGGGTGTCGGGGGGAGCTTCTGCTGGAACTGCACGATCCCATCAGAGCCTGAGCTGGTGGTCTCATCCAAGCCCTGGGTGCAGATGAGAAGAGGACACAGAGGTGGCAGCCTCATAGACCCTGGGCAGGCCCTACTGCATAGGCACCCCATGGTACACATGCTCTAGGCCCTGAAGCTCAGCGCCTGCCATTGGAAAACTTGCAATCTGGGATCAGACCTGTGACTGCCTGAAGTGCAAGGCCCACCTTGCAGAGTGCTTGGGAGGTGACCACCCACTGCGGCCATGTGTCTATTTGGGTTCCATGTGTGGCTCTTCCCTGGCTGGCGTGACCCCTGTTCCTGTCCTTTCCACAGGCAAGTGAGCTATGGACTCCCAGCAGTGCCAGGGAACCCTAGCAAGAACGGGGGTGCTACAACCCCTCAGTTTGCCACAACTGGATCCAGCCTGAGCCCTTAGGAGGGGAAGCCAAAGCTACTGTCTGATGTCAGACTCAGGCACCAGGTCCCAGAGCTCAAGGGCACCCCAAGTTGGCAGTAACATCTAGCCCCATTCCGGAGTTGCCCTGGCTTCCCCTACCTCTTTACTGGCCCTTGGGGCAGTTCCATGGCCCCAATCATCTGCTGCCCGTCTCAGGCATAGCCCTCACTCCAGAGCCCTTCAGCTGGGGAAACAGGCACATGACCTCTCACCTTGGTCCACCTGTCTGGTTAGCTCCAAAGTGGGCTCGGGAAAGCAGAATGTCCCAGGCCAGGACTGTCGCTGGCTGGGCTGTGAACATGCAGAGCTGCCCTTTCTGGGTAAGACTCAGCCTCCAGGGCGGCAAGCTGGGTCCACTGCCAGAGACATAGACTAGAAGGTTCTGAGGATCCTGCCCCCAGTGTCCTCAGGCTATGTCCCATGCCAGAGTTTCTCTCCCACTTGGGGTGGATGACTCATTGTCATACTGTGCACTCAGGGTATTGAGCACTGTCCCTGGTTTGCACCCACTAGATGCTAGTAGCATTCTCCCTCTTCCAGTTGTGACAACCAAAAATGTCTCCAGACACTGGTCCCCTGGGGGGCAAAATGCTCACATGTCCCAGTGGACCATGTCCCTAAGGTCTAGCTCCACTGCATCCTCCTTGCTGGCCCCCCACTGCCAGGCACTGTTTTCTCCAGTCCAACTTCCAGGAATGGAAGGGTGAGGACTGTTCCTCAGGGCAGGTCATCTATCCTGGCAACCTCCCTGGGACTGGGAGGACAGATAGAAAAGGGCCAGCAGTTTTGTGGAGGGGCATGGCACACTCAAGTTTCAGGGTACCCCAAATCTTGGTGTCAACCTCAGATGCTTCCCAGGGAAGACTCTTCACCCAAGAGAGGCAGGACCTGTAACCCCCCCAGGTCCAGAGGGGTTCTGCAGAGTGAACTTTAGCCAGGGGAAAAGACAAACAAGAGCTCACAATGAGGACCCACTGTGGAGTCAGCTACCATGTTCTCCAACCTAAGCCAGCCAGTCACTGGGGCCACTATGGAGCCTGTTGTGCCACCTGCAGTTGCAGCAAGTCTTGGATCCTGCCATGGAATCTCACCACCCTGCTGGGGGACTCCACCCACGGCACCTGGCCTGGAGCACTCAGCAGGGCCCTGTGCAGTGTGGGGCCTTGGCCCTTCTGCCCTCCCCCACGGACCAGGCCCTAGGCTTGCCAACCCAGCTTTCCACATCTGCTTCAGGACACAAACTTATGGTCCTCTCACTAAGCTGCTCCTCTGCCCACAGAGAAGCCAAAGAGCAAAGGGGTTGTGGAGGAGGTACCCTCACCTCCCAAGTCCAGCTGGGGCACTTCCCCCATGGGGCTTTTAGAGAAGGGCCCGCTGTGTGGGCCAGGGGACTCTAGTAGGACCTAGGTGCCAGCAGCCAGTCAGAGGCAGTGCATGGTGTGAGCAGGATGGAGGGAATGTCCCTGTGGACAAATGGGATTATCTGCAGACCATTTAGAGCTCAGGGGCCACACAGGTGAAGAACTCCCCAAGCCCAGCCTCACATACACAGTTGCTCTCACGCCTGGAGTGCGGCAGAGGGTCCTGCCAGGCGTAAGTGAGGGGATGAAAGAGGCAACAGGACTTGAAGGGGTGGTGCTGAGGTACAGGCTCCCTGGTGGAACAGCACCTGACCCAGCCACACTGTCCATTCATGGGAAGAAGGGAGTGGAGTAACGAGGTGCCAGTCGGCCCCTGGAGGCCCAGCCACCTTCACCAGAGGCTGCTGTATGCAGGGCAGGGAAGCCACCCATTCCTGCGTGGGACAGGCCACCAGCCCTGTGGATGGCAGCTATGACCCTGAGGTCCGGCAAGGCCAGCTAGCCAAGGAAATAGGTGGCTGGAGTCCCACTTTGGTGAGGTGGATCCTGTTTCTGCCACTGAGCCCAGGGGTGGGGAGGGAGGGTAGGGTTCTTGCATCCTTGGGCAGCAGCTGGCCCCAGAGCTTGGAGCTGCAGCCCAGCTCCAAGTACCAAGGAAGGCCTGCCCAGCAACAGCTCCCAATACCCTCCAGGAGCTGCTGTTACCAGCAGAGCTTGGGCTACTAGTAGGGGTCACATGCCCACTGGCCAAGACATAGCCACCGTGGCCTGCATTGCTAACCTGCCTCTCCTCCCAGACACCCCAGAGCAGCCTGTGGATGGAGCCTCAGTCTGAAGTCCAGTGTACCCCCCTGCAGACCCCGGGCAGGGTACTGTTAGAGGTGCCAGGATGGGGCATCACCACTGCTGGCCAACAGGCCCAGAATAGCAGTCCATCTTAAAATGGCAATACCCAGCCAGGCCAGGAGACAGCCCCACACCTACCCTTCTCATCTGCCACCCATTCGCTCACCATGCATAGGGGCAACTCTCCAGGTGCTTGGCAGATGTAATGGGCTAAAATCAAAGCCCCTCAAGGCTAAGACCCCTACAGGATAGCTTTATTTCCAAACCTCCCACTACAGCCTCCAGGAAGCAGCCTGTCATCCTCATAGGCAGAGGGCTCAGGCCCCTCATGAGAAGAATCCAGCAGCCCAGACGTGCCCAGGACAGGGAAGCCACAGCACACCTCGATAAGCAGAATGACAGCCTACAAATCTCCAACATTCCAAATGTCCTGAGCGGAGAGGTGTTTATTCAACCACATAAAATGCATATATAGGAAACTTCTCCAAGAGCTGGTGGCCTGCACTCAGCATTGCACAGATAAAAATATTACGACTTTCAACACAGATCTAAATATTACCTTCACATTTAAAAAATCAGAATTCTCTACACAAGTTTTAAGCTGACAGAATGCAAGTTCTGAGTTTTCATATATAGCTTTAACTTGTTTAAACGCATGTTTATTTACAACATGGATAGAGAATAAGGGGTTACTAAGGCCATTTTCTCACTGTGAAACACTGCAAAATATGTACATAGTACAACCTAATATAGGCAAAGTTTCTAAAAATCATCTTTCTTGGCTTAACGTAATTGAGTTGTGGTAGGGGTGAAGAGGTGGCTGCCAAAAGATAGCACCAAAACCACCACAGGGCTGCATGGGTTTGCTCTACCACTGAGCTGCCCGCATGGCTGCTACCAAGGTGGACAGGTATGTGCCTTGCCCCAGGTCGGCCTAGAGTACACCTCGCCATCCCCTCAATTCCATTTCCAGAAAGAATTGTGCCTCAGGGCCACTTAGCCAAGGTGTGCACGACTGAGAGGGGCGAAGGGCAACTGCCAGACACCCTCTAGGAAGGGGCCTGTGGCCACTAGTCACTGGGACCCCGCCTCACCTCCGGTGCCTGCTGTGCCCAGGGTGGTCCCGCTCATAGCGATGGCCTGTGTGCTCGTATGACCTCGCACGCTCCCGTGGCTGATCTCTATAGTAATGACTTTTCTTCTTGTATTTTCCAGCATTGTCTGCCCGCTCCCGTGACCGGCTTCGAGAACGGGATGAGCTCCGGCTCTGAGATTTGTGTGGCTTCTGACTGTGACACTTGCAGTCCTTGGACTTTCGGGAGCCCTTCACCTCGGAGCCTTTGTAGGGAGCACTACGGTGCACCTGTCTTGGCGGGGAATCACTCCGGCTCCGAGAACGGCTCTGTGACTTGGAACCACCAGATGTTGAGCCACTGTCACTCTTCCTATGAGGAAGGACAATGTAATCACACGCATGACCACCTATCACGACCAAGCCCTGACCACGCCCACAGGCTCTCACAGATGAGATCCATGAGCTCCAGGTGTGGAGAAGAAACCACCTCAGGGTAAGAACCACCATCCCCGAGAGTAGCCATGTTACCTCCTGCCATCTAGGGAGAACACCCCAACCCCATCAGGTGTGGGCCTCACTGGGAAACCCCAAGGCACCTCCTCTTAGGAGAAGCAGATCGTGATGGGGACCTCGAGTAGCTCTGCTCACGGCTTCTGCTCCGACTTCGACTTTCTCGCCCCTTTGGCAAGCTGTCAGTAGGATTTACAGCCAGTTACAGACCTGCAGTCTCTCCAGGCAACCCTGCCAGCCACCCAGGCAGCTCTGGGCATCTTACCCATTCACGGGGCTGTCAGCTTTGGTTTTCTTTGTGCCCTCAATTCTCCTCTTGGTACTCTTCACAGAGAATGGGGAAGCTTTGTTCCCCTTACATTCTTTGGGGGATTCTACTAGAATCAAGTATAAGAAATTAAAATCCAGGCTCGGCGCCTGTGGCTCAACGGGCTAAGGCGCCAGCCACATACACCTGAGCTGGCAGGTTTGAATCCAGCCTGGGCCCGCCAAACAACAATGGTGGCTACAACCAAAAAATAAATGGCCAGGCGTTGTGGCGGGTGCCTGTAGTCCCAGCTACTTGGGAGGCAGAGGCAGGAGACTCGCTTGAGCCCAGGAATTAGAGGTTGCTGTGAGCTGTGATGCCACGGCACTCTATCCATGGTGACAGCTTGAGGCTCTGTCTCAAAAAAAAAGAAATTAAAATCCAAAAATCAGAAAGCT
>CAUYON010107050.1:0-10404 GCA_963573935.1 Arctocebus calabarensis
AAAAAAAAAAAAATAGCCGGGTGCTGTGGCGGGCGCCTGTAGTCCCAGCTACTCAGGAGGCTGAGGCAAGAGAATCGCTTAAGCCCAAGAGCTGGAGGTTGCTATGAGCAGTGTGACGCCACGGCACTCTACCCAGGGCGACAAAGTGAGACTCTGTCTCTACAAAAAAAAAAAAAAAAAAATAGCCAGGCATTGTGGCGGCCGCCTGTAGTCCCAGCTACTCAGGAGGCTGAGGCAAGAGAATTGCCTAAGCCCAGGAGTTGGAGGTTGCTGTGAGCTGTGTGATGCCACAACACTCTACCAAGGGCGACAAACTGACACTCTGTCTCTACAAAAAAAAAAAAAAAAAGACAGAGAGAGAGAGAAACAGGATCTCTTGAGAGACAGGGGGAGAGAGAGAGAGAGAGACAGGGTATCTTTTGCCCAGGCTGGAGTTCAGAGGTGTGATCACTGAACACCCTATAGCCTGGAACTCCTGGGCTCAAGCGATCCTTCTGCCTCAGCCTCCCAAATGGCTGGGACTACAGGTTCATGCCAAGGTGCCCTGCTTTCAAGTTATATTTGACACCTACTCACTGAACTCTTATTGCTAACTCTTATTAGCCTAATTATATTTTCCATTTCTTTGGACCATATCTCTCTCCTTATTTTTAAGACTACTTTTTTAAAAAGTTAAAAAAATGTTTTTTTTAAAGTCTCACTCTGCCACCCTGGATAGAGTCCTGTGGCATCATAGCTCATAGTAACCTCAAACTCTTGGGCTCAAGCAATCCTCTTGCTTCAGCCTCCTGAGTATCTGGGACTATAGGCACCTGCCACAATGCTGGGCTAGTTTTTCCTATTATTGGTAGAGATGGGAGTTTCACTCTTGCTCAGGCTGGTCTTGAATTCCTGAGTTCAAGCAATCCACCTACCTTGGCCTCCCAGAGTGCTAGGATTATAGTTATGAGCCACTGTGCCCAGCCTGAGACTACTTTTTAAAGTTATGAAGTCAGTAGGATATGGAAAAGAAGACAAATATTAGTTTCTTTAAAAAGAAATACATGCTGTTATTTTAAAAAATACTTTAAGTATATAAACTACACAGTAGTTTATACTACCCATACTTACCTAATCCCACTGCCCAGAAGTAGCTACTGTTTAGCTTAATATGTGCCCTGAGGCTCGGTGCCTGTGGCTCAACGGGCTAAGGCACCAGCCACATACACCTGAGCTGGCGGGTTCGAATCTAGCCTGGGCTTGCCAAACAACAAAAAGACGGCTGCAACCAAAAAATGGCCGGGCATTGTGGCGTGCACCTGTAGTCCCAGCTACTTGGGAGGCAGAGGCAAGAGACTCGCTTGAGCCCAGGAATTGGAGGTTGCTGTGAGGTGTGATGCCACTGCACTCTATCCAGGGTGACAGCTTAAGGCTCTGTTTCAAAAAAACAAAAAAAATGTGCTCTGAGACTTTTTTGCTTGTTTGTTTTGAGACAGGGTCTCACTGTCATCCAGGCTGGAATGCAGTGGTACAATGATAGCTCACTACAGCCTCTGACTCTTGGGTTCAAGCATTCCTCCTGCCGTAGCCTCCCAAGTACCTAGAACTATAGACCCACACCAGCATGCTAAGCTAATTTTTTTTAAAGGTTTTTTTGTTGAGATAGGGGGTCTAGCTATGTTTCCAGGCTGATCTTGAACTATTGGCCTCAAGCAGTTCTCTTGCCTCATCCTCCCAAAGTGCTGGGATTATAAGCATGAGCCAATCTGCCAGACCCCAGATTTTTTTATATAAGCATCTGAAACTCTAATCCATTGCTGATGGGATTATAAATTGTCATAGCATTTTGAAAAACTATTTGGCAGCATCTACTAAAATTGAATATACACACAGACACACAATAGTTTCATTCCCAGCAGAAATACAGACATACATGAACTAAAAAATATATACAAGAAATGTTCATAGAAGCAACCCAGTTATAGAATAGTTATGGAACAGATAAGGTAACTGTGGTATATTCAGCATGAATATACCTCACAAACAATAATGACCAGAGAAACCAGACACAAAAGAAAATATGCCATATGATTGTATTTTTATAAAGTTCAAAATAAGCAAAATTAATTTATAGTGATAAAAATCAGGAAGTGGTTACCTCTGGGGAAATTGTTGTGTCTAGGAGGATGCATGAGGGGGTATTTGGGCCATTAATGAGTGTAATAGCTTTGTGATAATTTATTGAGCTGAACACTGATGCGGTAAAAAGATATTGATCTCATTATTTGGATCCAGAGTATAATGGATCCAGAGTGTTTCATTGGCTGAATGTTTAATAATTTATTTAGCCATTTCCCTACTGATTGTATATTTACACAGAACTTAGATCTTTAGGTTTTTATTCCTATTATAATGCTATAGAGAACAACAATGTACATCTCCGTCCAAGTTTATGAATATAGAGAGGGTGCCAAAAAAATGTATATGCATTTTAAGAAGGGAAAAAACTGTATTAAAGTTGTAACACTCAAGTCATGTTTGACATCTGTAATTACAAAAGATACAGGATACAATATACAGGATAACAGACATAATCAGTATACACTGAGTATCACAATTATTATATAGACTTTTTCTTTCTTAAAATGTGTATACGTTTGGCTCTGCGCCTGTGGCTCAACACCTGAGCTGGCATGTTCAAATCCAGCCTGGGCCCGCCAAACAACAATGAAAGCTGCAACCAAAAAATGGCTGGGCATTGTGGCGGACACCTCTAGTCCCAGCTCACCTGGGAGGCGGAGGCAGGAGACTCACTTGAGCCCAGGAATTGGAGGTTGCTGTGAGCTGTGATGCCACAACACTCTATCCAGGGAGACAGCTTGAGGCTCTGTCTCAAAAAAAAAAACCAATGTGTATACTTTTTTTGGCACCTTCTGTATATGCAAGTTACATTTCTAGTAGAAGACCTGATGCTTTAAAAATACTCACTGTAAATGTGATGGCATTGTCTTAGAACCCTGCAAAAAAGCTATTCCAATTTTACACTTTTACCAATGGGACATGATTCCTAACTTCCACAACCTGGAAATCAGCTGGGTGGTGTTGGTCTTTTACATTCCTGTTATTAGCTGTTTTTTTGTTTTTGTTTTTGTTTTGAGACAGAGTCTCAAGCTGTCAACCTGGGTGGAGTACCCTGGCGTCACAGCTCACAGCAACCTCAAACTCTTGGGCTTAGGTGATTCTCTTGCCTCAGCCTCCCAAGTAGCTGGGACTACAGGCACCTGCCACAATGCCTGGCTATTTATTGGTTGTAATTGTCATTGTTGTTTGGCAGGCTCAGGCTGGGTTTGAACCCCCCAGTTGTGGCGTATGTGGCTGGCGCCCTAGCCGCTGAGCTACAGGCACCCTAGCCTGTTTGTTACTTTTTATGGGTTTCTCATTTGTTTTTCTCCCCTCAAGAGTTGTTTGATTCTAATATTTATTGAGGATAAAAATTCTTTTTTTTTGATACAGAGTCTCAAGCTGTCGCCATTGGTAGAGTGCCGTGGCATCACAGCTCACAGCAAACTCCAACTTGTGGGCTTAGGCGATTCTCTTGCCTCAGCCTCCCAAGTAGCTGGGACCACAGGTGCCCGCTACAATGCCCGGCTATTTTTTGGTGCAGTTTGGCCAGAGTCGGGTTTGAAACCGCCACCCTCGGTATATGGGGCCGGCACCCTACCCACTGAGCCATAGGCACCGCCCAGGATATAAATTCTTTATCAGGTGGTGCAAAATATTTTTCCTGGGTTGTTGTTTGAAATTAGTCTTCATTTATGGTGATTTTCAATACAGATGTCTCCAGCAGCCCAGCAGCGGCATTTTTTTTTCATGTTTTTATTTTGTTTTGTTTTGTTTTGAGACAGTCTCACTCTGTTGCCGGTTTAGACTGCAGTGGCATCATCATAGCTCACTGCAACCTCCAACTCCTGAGCTCAAGTGATCCTCCTGCCTCAGCCTCTTGAGTAGCTGGGACTACAGATACCCCAACAGGCCTGGCTAATTTCTTCTATTTTTAGTAGAGACGGAGTCTCACTGTTGCTCAGGCTGGTCTTTAACTCCTGAGCTCAAGCGATCCTCCTGCCTGGGCTTTCTAGAGTGCTAGGATTATAAGCATGACATTTATGGTGATTTCTGTCCTGAGAAAAAATAGTTTAAATTTTTATGTGTTCTGTTTTATGTTTTTAATGTTTTAAAGTATCTTATCAGACTTGGAGTTTAGTAGGCAAGTTTTTCAGAATTTGTCTTGTAATGACCATTTAGTATCCATTTTTCTTGGAACACAGTGTACCTTATAGCTGTTCCATGGGAAAAGATCAAGGTACTATCAGACAAGTCCTGCCCACACATTTTGAGCTAGCCTCCTAGACACTGGTCTGGGGAAATAAGACAGCCAGTCTAGTTCCTCAAAGCTTTTATGAAGGACTCTTTGATACTAGTCTTTGAAATCTTCAAAATGGGTCAAGGCAGAATATTTCCCTTTTATCCAGCAGCCACATTATATACTACATAAGAAGTCACAGCTTATTTACGACTCGGTTACATTTTCAAATCTAGTTTAGTAGTAGAAGATATCACCCCCCAAATACTAAGCCAGTTCTTTTTCTTTTTTTTTCAGTTTTTGGCCAGGGCTGGGTTTGAACCCACCACCTCCAGCATATGGGGCTGGCGCCCTACTCCTTGAGCCACAGGTGCCGCCCAAGCCAGTTATTTTTCAAGTCATAATATTTGAAATTTAATAGTCTGGCCCAGTATGGTGGCCCATGCCTGTAATCTGGCACTCTGGGAGGCCGAGGCAGGTGGATTACCTGAGCTCAGGAGCTGGAGACCAGCCTGAGACCCCTTCTCAACTAAAGCAAGACTCTGTCTCCACTAAAAATAGAAAAAAAAAACCAAAACTAGCCAGATGTTGTGGTAAGCGTCTGTAGTCCCAGCTACTCGGGAGGCTGAGACAAGAGGATCGCTTGAGTCCAAGAGTTTGAGGTTGCTGTGAGCTATGATACAAGGGCACTCTACCCAGGGCAACAGAGTGAGATGCTGTCTAAAAAGAAAAAAAAAAGAAAAGAAAATAAATTTAATGGGTTGATTCCATTCTCTTGTGTTTTAAGAGAAAATGATATTCCCAAAATGAATCTTCCCTCCTTTATTCTCAACAAGCATTAGAATCCCCAAATTTGCTCTTTCTGGTTGGAGAGGTCTCATTCAGGTGCCAGCTGAATGTCAGGGTTCTTTCTTTGACACTATCGCTCCATCCAGGTTCTGCTAGACCAATTATTGTTCTTCCATCTCCTCCTCGGATAGTCCAACCCAAATCTGTACTTTTCCTGAGTTCTAGATGAAAATGTTCCAGTATAAATCTCCTTGTTCACAACACTTCACTTCCTAAGCAATAGTGATTTTCCATAACGTAGTCGTGATCTAAATCCACTCTAGGGGCTAATTATTGACCATAGCAGGAACTGCATGGTTGGGGCAAGAAGGTAGACAGAAAGAGCTTCCTTGTTTTGGATTTGCTAGGGGTCTTATCAGTCCATTCCAGATATTTAGAGCATGCCACCTCTGAAATTAAAACTCAGTTGGGAGAAGGTCTGCAATAAAAAGTATAAAAAATGAAAGTGTGACCCTAAGCTTCCCATTGTCTGAGAAGAAAAGCATAAACTTCTGAATCTTCCAGGTAACAGAATCAGGATTACCTTTGTCTCTCTGCACATATAAAAATTTAAAAAGGAAATGGACAATAGTTATTCCTAAGACTATACTGGTAGGATTCTTTTTTCTTAGTCATCCATAATCCAACTTCTTTCCCCTTATACTACAGAAACCAAAAGGGTGAATCCTCCTGTCCCGTCTCTTCTTCCTAGTAGCCAGAACACAGATTAAACAAGTGCTCTGGGCTCGGTGCCTGTGGCTCAACGGGCTAAGGTGCCAGCCACCTACACCTGAGCTGGCAGGTTCGAATCTAGCCCGGGGCCGGCCAAACAACAATGCCGGCTGCAACCTAAAAATGGCCAGGTGTTGTGGCGGGCGCCTATAGTCCCAGCTACTTGGGAGGCGGAGGCAAGAGACTCGCTTGAGCCCAGGAATTGGAGGTTGATGCCACAGCACTCTATCCAGGGTGACAGCTTGAGGCTCTGTCTAAAAAAATAATAATAATAATAAGTGCTCTGGCTAAGGAATTTGAATGTTGTGTGTGTGTGAAAAAGATGAAGTGACGCCTGATTTCATTCAGGACTGAGGACTGTAGTGTCAGAGTCTTGCTACAGCAGGGAGGGTAAACATCTCTTTTTTGTTGTTGTTGTTTTTTGAGACATAGTCTCACTCTCTTGCCCTCGGTAGAGTGCTGTAAGAGAGCTCACAGCAAGCTCAAACTCTTGGGCTCACACGATTCTCTTGCCTCAACCTCCAGAGTAGCTAGGATTACAAGCACCCGCCACAACAATGGGCTATTTTTTAGAGACCGGTTCTCGGTCTTGCTCAGGCTGGTCTCTAACTCCTGAGCTCAGGTGATCCACCCGCCTGGGCCTCCCAGAGGGCTAGGATTACAGGTGTGAGACACCACACCCAGCAGTAAACACCTCTTAATAAAAGATAGCTGTGGTTCCTGCTTCTTGGGCCTGCATTGTCTTGGCTTCTGTGCATTTTCTGGGCCTGATTCCCTAGTATTGCACTGATTTTGTGAGCTCAAATATCCTTCCACCAAAAATACACAGAGTGAAGGATATCCTCAGAGAAAGAAGATTGATGCTGGATGGCCAAAAGCAGTGACAGTTGGTTCACTACATCTTCTTTCTTTTGTTCCATGTTCATCCCATATATTTAAAACCTCTTATGATGGCTCGGCGCCTGTGGCTCAACAGGTTAAGGCGCCATACATGTACACCTGAGCTGGCGGGTTCAAATCCAACCCCAGCCCACCAAAACAACAATAACGGCTGCGACCAAAAAGAAATGGCCGGGCGTTGTGGCGGGCGCCTATAGTCTCAGCTACTTGGGAGGCAGAGGCAGGAGACTCGCTTGAGCCCAGGAATTGGAGGTTGCTGTGAGCTGTGATGTCACGGCACTCTCTCTAGGGTGACAGCTTGAGGCTCTGTCTCAAAAAAAAAACCCAAAAAAACAAAAAACCTCTTATGTTGTCTAACTTAGTCCAATATCAATTTGGAAAAACCTCTGAATTTCCATTTCATCTTTGGTTTTTGTATTCCTGGCACTCCAAAGGTGCAGAGAGTCTTAGGATGTGGCCTCCACTCTTTTTTAGGCTGTAATGGCACATATTTATAATAGGCATCTCTCTGAGCAAAGTTTAGACTAGAGTCTTATATTACCCACAGATTTTTTTTTTTTTTTGAGACAGAGTCTCACTTTGTCGCCCTCCCTAAAGTGCTGTGGTGTCACAGCTCACAGCAACCTCAAACTCTCGGGCTCAAGTGATCCCCTTGTCTCAGCCTCCCAACTAGCTGGGACTACAGGAGCCTATCACACACTCAGTTATTTTTAGAGACAAGGTCTTGCTCTGGCTCAGGCTGGTCTGGAACCTGTGAGCTCAAGCAATCCACCCACCTTGGCCTCCCAGAGTGCTAAGATTACAGGCTTGAGCTACTATGCCGGCCTAGCTTTATCACCACTGCTCCTGCAGTCCTCCGCTGCTCTATATGTCACAGTGGCTGTTGTTGCTGGTGCTGTTTGTTTCCTGTTCCACAGTCACTTCGAGTTGTATTTCTTGTTTTCCAGGTGAGGTTCTCCCATTGTTTGCATTCCTGGTCTGGCTGAAAAACTTCTCTTACACTTATTCATTGTTCAAAAAACTAGCATAACTTTTAAAATCTTCATAACCAGGCAGTAAGCAAAGAATTCTTTTTTTTTTTTTTGAGATAGAGCCTCAAGCTGTCACCCTGGATAGAGTGCCGTGGCATCACAGCTCACTGCAACCTCCAATTCCTGGGCTCAAGCGAGTCTCCTGCCTCCTCCTCCCAAGTAGCTGGGACTACAGGCGCCCGCCACAACACCCGGCCATTTTTTGGTTGCAGCCGTCATTGTTGTTTGGCGGGCCCGGGGGGCTGGATTCCAACCCGCCAGCTCAGGTGTACGTGGCTGGCGCCTTAGCTCGTTGAGCCACAGGCGCCGAGCCAAGCAAAGAAGTCTTAGAGAGGACATAAAAAACATGAACCATAGGCTGGGCTCGGGTGGCTCACACTTGTAATCCTGACACTCTGGGAGGATGAGGCAGGTGGATTGCTTGTCCTCAGGAATTTGAGACCAGCCTGAGCAAGAGCAAGACCTATATCTACTAAAAATAGAAAAACTAGCCAGGCATGGCAGGCACCTGTAGTCTCAGCTACTTGGGAGGCTGAGGAAAGAGAATCACTTAAGCCCAAGAGTTGGAGGTTGCTGTGAGCTGTGATGCCACAGCATTCTACCCAGGGTGACATAGTGAGACTCTGTCTCAAAAAAAAAAAAAGAAAGAAAGAAAGAAAGAAAGAAATTAAATGCAACAAACTACTAATACATGTGATAACATGAATGAATCTCAAGTTTTACAAGTTTAAAAGGCAGCACCTATGGCTCAGTAAGTACGGCACCAGTCCCATATACTGAGGGTGGCGGGTTCAAACCCGGCCCCAGCTGAACTGCAACAAAAAATAGCCAGGCATTGTGGTGGGCTCCTATAGTCCCAGTTACTTGGGAGGCTGAGACAAGAGAATTGCCTAAGCCCAGAAGCTGGAGGTTGCTGTGAGCTGTGAAGCCATTGCACTCTACTGAGGGCGATAAAGAAAGACTCTGTCTCTAAAAAAAAAAGCCAGACACAAAAAGCTACATATAGTGTACGTAGATTTATATGTAAGAATTACAGAAAAGTACTACGTAGTACGTAGCATACTTAGATTTATATGTAAGAATTACAGAAAAGATAAATATAAGACATAGGAAAGGGATCTGACCAGGTATGGTGCTTCATACCTGTCCTCCTAGCTCTTAGGGAGGCCAAGGCCAGAGGATTTCTTAAGGCCAGGAGTTTGAGACCAGCCTGAGCAAGAGTGAGACCCTGTCTCTACAAAAAAAAAAAAAATAGAATCTACTAGAGCCTAGGAGTTTGAGGTTGCAGTGAGCTGAAATGATGCCACTGCACTCTAGCCTGGGCAACAGAGAGAGACTCTATCTCAAAAGAAAGCAAGAGAGAAAGAAAGAAAAAAAGAAAGAATGAAAAGGAAAGGAAAAAAGGGATCAGTGAGTACTTAAGGATAAGAAAAGGGGGATTGACTGATTGTACAGAAGCATGAGGAAATTTTCTTAGGTTGTTTGTGGTACTGGTTACATGGTTATATACGTTTGTCAAAATGCATTGAACACTTAAAATGGGTGTGTTTTATGGCAAATAAATTATATATTGATGAACCTGATTTTTTTTAAATGCTAGCACCAAACTACCTATACTTCTTTTCTACTTTCAGGCCCTGTTAAGGTTGAATTATGTTCCCTCCTTAAAAGATATGTTGAAGTCCTATCCCCTAGTATCTCAGAATGTGTCCTTACCTAGAAACAGGGTTGATGGAAATGTAATCCAAATGAGGTCATACTGGATTAGGGTGGGCCTTAGTCCATTGACTGCTGTCATAAGAAGAGGATATTTGGACACAGAGATATGGACATAGAGAGAACACCATGTAATAATGATTGAGGCAGAGATTGGAGTTATGTAACCATGAGAAACTAGGAAGATGAGGAAGGATCTTCCTGCTCTCAGCTCTCTGCCACATGAGGAAACAATGAGAAGACCGCTGTCTACTAATCAGAAAGAGTGCCCTTACCAGACACACAACAGATCTGATGGCACCTTGACCTTGGACTTTCCGCCTCTAAAACCGTGGGTAGTAAGTTTAAGAAGGCAAGGAGGGCATGGTGGCTCATAGGTATAATCCTAGCATTCTGGGGGGCCGAGGTGGGTGGATTGCCTGAACTCATGAGTTCAAGTCTAGCCTTCATGAGAGCAAAACCCAGTCTCTAAAAATAGCTGGGCATTGTCGCAGACACCTGTAGTCTTGCCTGAGCCCAAGAGTTTGAGGTTGCTATGAGCTGTGATGCCAAGGCACTCTATTGAGGGTGACAAAATGAGACTCTGCCTCAAAATAAACAAATAAAAATAAATAAATGTTTGGCTCGGCGCCTGTGGCTCAACAGGCTAAGGTACCAGCTATGTACACCTGAGCTGGTATGTTCGAATCCAGCCCAGGCCCGCCAAACAACAAGGACGCTGCAACCAAAAAATGGCCGGGCATTGTGGCAGGCGCCTGTAGTCCCAGCTACTTGGGAGGCGGAGGCAGGAGACTCACTTGAGCCCAGGAATTGGAGGTTGCTGTGAGCTGTGATGCTGCAGCACTCTATCCAGGGTGA
>CAUYON010107060.1:0-28089 GCA_963573935.1 Arctocebus calabarensis
GGGAAAGACTGGGAGAGAAACGGAGAGAGCTTCTCTCTCCCCACTAGAATTTTCTCCCTCTAACAGATGCCTTAATGTTTTCTGTATTCTTTTCTTTCTTTTCTGTGAATAAATTCTGTCTTACAAAAAAAAAAAAAAAAGGAAAAAGGAATTGAAAAGGTTTTAACAGACAGGAGGACTTAGTATGCTCATGGCTTAGAAGAATCAACATTATTAAAATGTCTATATGAGTCAAAGCAACCTATAGGTTTAGTGCAATCTCCAATAAAATATAAATGTTACACTCTTGAAAAAAATAGTTCCATGTTTCATATGGAACAGAAAAAAACCAAATACCCAATGAAATTCTATGAAATAAAAATGAACCTAGAGGCATCACTTTATCATACCTCAGGTTATGTGTACTACAAATCTATAGTGATCAAAACAGTATGCTATTGGCATAAAAATAACATATACCTATGGGACAGAGCAGAGAGTCTAGAGGTTAAATTAGCCTCAGATTGCCATCTAATCCTTGACAAAGCAAACAAAAGCATATACTGTGGGAAAGAATCCCTGTTCAATAATCAGTGCTGTGAGAAAGTGTTAGTCACACATAAAAGACTAAAACCAGACCTGTAACTTTCATCCCTTCCAAAAATTAACCAGTGATGGATACAAGATTTGAATTTTAGACACTAAACTATAAAAATTCTAGAAGATGTTTACGTGTGGTAAAACTTCTTCATCTTATTAGCTTAGGGAAAGAATTTATAAAGAAGACCCCACTGGCAATCCCAGCAAACAACAAAAATAAATAAAGGGAACCTGATGAAATTAAAAAGGCTTCTTCACAGCTAAGCACACAGTGAACAAAGAGAAGATATAATCTGCAGAAAGGAAAAAGGTATTTGCATACAAATCAACAAAGAGCTAATCACCAGAATCTACAATGACGTCAAGGAAATCAACAAGAAAAGAGCAAACACCCCATTAAAAATTGGGCAAGAGACATGAACAGAAAGTTTTCTCATAGGAACAGATATATGGCTGACAAACAAAAGAAAAAAATTGCTCATCATACCTAATCATCAGAAAAATGCAAATCTAAGCCATTTTGAATTATCTCCTAACCCCCATGAGAATGGCCCATATCACAAGGTCCCAAAGCAAGATGCTGGTATGAATGTGGAAAGCAGGGAACACTCATTCACCATCAGTGGAACTGCAAATTACTACAACTTTTGTAGAAAGAACTATGGACATATTTCAAAGAACCAAAAGTAGACCTACCATTTGAACTTACAATTCTTTTATTCAGTATCTATCTCCTGACAAAAAAGTCATTTTAACATAATAACATTTGTATTTGAATGTTCATAGCAGCACAGTTCACAGTTGCAAAGATGTGGAAACAACCTAGGTGCCCTTTAACACATAAATGGAATAATAAATGGTAGTGGATATCTACCATGGAAAGCTAATCAGCCATAAAAAAGATAGAGATTTTTTTACCTTTTATAACAGCCTAGATGGATTTAGAAAACATTTTTTTTACTTTTCTTTATTTTTTTAATTAAATTAATTTTTTTTTTTTAGAGACACAGTCTCACTTTTGTTGCCCTTGGTAGAGTGCATGGCATCACTGTTCACAGCAACCTCCAGCTCTTGGACTTAGGCAATTCTCTTGCCTCAGCCTCCTGAGTAGCTGGGACTATAGGTGCTTGCCACAATGCCTGGCTATTTTTTTTTTGTTTTTGCAGTTTGGCTGGGGTTGGGTTCGAACTTGCCACCCTGGGTATATGGGGCTGGAACCCTACTCACTGAGCCACAGGCACTGTCCTTTTATTTTTTTTTTTGAGACAGAGTCCTACTTTGTCACACTCTGTAGAGTGATATGGCATCATAGCTCAAAGCAAACTCAAACTCTTGGGTGCAAGCAATTCTCTTGCCTCAGCCTCCTTAGTAGCTGGGACTACAGGCACCCGCCACAGCGCCCAGCTGTTTTTTTTTTTTTTTTTGGTCATTGTTGTTCATTGGTTTAGCAGAGGCAGGCCAGTTTGAACTCACCAGCCTTAGTGTACATGGATGGTGCCCTAATCACTGAGCTACAGACACCAAGCCAGGAGAACATTTTCTTAAATGAAGTATCCTAAGAATGGAAAACAACCATTACATGTACTCAGTAGTTAATTAGAGCCAGTAGATTAACAACTACATGCTCATGTTAGAGAAAATCTCTATTAAATTCAAGTAAGGAGGAGAGTGGGAGAAATGTTAAGTAAATTCCCACCCAACAGGTACATTGCATGTTGATGGGCACAACTACAACCTTGACTTTAACTTCACAAAAGCAAGCTATATAACCTAACCACATGTACTATCATATGAATCTGAAATTAAAAACAAAAAAAAATCTTCATACTTAATAATAACTTTCTCAAAAGATATGCATAGAAGTTTCTCAAAGGATGACTGACAAATGGCCAATAAGCATATTAAAAAATACTCAATGTCACTAATAATCAGAGAAATACAAATTTAAACCAAAGTGGGATATCACCTTGCCCCAGTTAGGGTTTAAAAGAAAGTCCAACAACAATAGACATTGGCATGGCTGCAGAGAGAAAGGAACACTTGTACTCTGTTGGTGGGACTGCAAATTTATGCAATCTATACAAAAATAATATGATGATTCCTTTAATTCAATTCAGCAATCCCTTAGTTGGGTACCTGACCCCAAAAGAGGATGTTTCATCACAAAGATACTTGCACTTGAATGTTTATTGAAGCACAATTTACAATTGCAAAATGTAGAATCAACCTGAATGCCTGTTAATTTAAGAGTGCATTAATAAAATTGGTATATTTATGCCGTCGAGTACTACTCAGCCATAAAAAGATGAATTACTTTATTTTTGTGTGTAATGCATGGTTTTATGCCTAAGTTTTTGAGGGAAAAATAAGTATGCCTATTATATATGGGTAGCACTAAATGTTTATCTATATAAATGTTGTAAATTCGTTTATTTATCCTTTTGAATTAAAAGTGTACGTCTATGAAACAATGATATCCATATCCAACACAATGGCCTGGAATATGGTAAGCAGACAGGATTAGGAAAGCATTCATTGCTCAGGTTTGTCATTGGATCCTCAGATCATGAAAAGTTATCAGGTCAAAGTGGCTGCAAAATTGTTTTAAAAATACAACATCACAACTGCTATGGATGGAACTGAGGACAATGAAATTTGCCAGGATGAAGAAAATGACTCTTTAGAAGACACTGGAATGTAAAAATTGTATCAGATGATACTTCTGATATTGACAGGAGTGAAGAACTATTGGCCTTCTACGATGCATAAATATTGTAAATTTGTTACAGGTCCATAACATTTCTCAAAACTTGTATCTGTTCTTGTGTTTTATAATTATTTGTTACATAAAATTTCTTATACTACTATAATGTTAGCAAGGCTAAAATTCCTTTATAAGTACAAAAAATATGTACGTAAATATAAACACTTAAAAATATGAATAAAAATTCATACAAAGATTTTTTCTTTCTGAAAGTTTGGGCAAAAATAATATGGTTGTACATTTACATAGGAACATATTATATATGTCAAAATACGGTAATACATTTTAAAATAATCTGGATGGACTGGAGATATTATGCTAAGTAAAGTATCTCAAGAATAGAAAAACAAACACCGCATGTACTCACTGTTAAATTGGAACTAACTGATGAGCTCACATGTTCACAGTGGGAAGTAAAACTCATTGAAAATCAATCATGAGGGAAGAGGAAGTAGTTGGAGGGCAAAATCTACATAATGGGTAGAATAAACACCATTTATATGATGGGCACATCTATAGCCTGAAATCGAATATTACAAGTTACCTAAAACATTTGTGTGTAGGTTAAGTAAATTGTCTTTTACAGTTCACATACTTTTAGGTTGAAAAAACTCTTATCAGAAGAACTGTCCTTAGCAAACCCCAAGCAACACAGTCTCATCTCAACTTGGATTTGATTTAGATGACAAGATTTTGGATTTCCGGCTCATGAAAACAATAGGATAAGGCTTTAGGTGAGTCTTAGAAAGGGACTGATAATTGGACATTATTTTGAGTTTTATGGAATAATTCAGTCTGTCAGTATTATCACAATTTAGTTGGCTAAAATCCTCCCCTTTCTCAGAAGACCAAAATACTTAAGAAAATAATCAAATACATGAACTAATTTTGTGTTATGTAAGGTGACCAGTAAATTTTACCTCATTCTGATTTCCAAATTTTTTATGTAAGAGGAATGTGAATCACTTGTTAATTTATTACATGGCCTTCAAATACTTCGATGTTCTTTGCCAAAGGTGTGAGAGTTTTTGTTCTTTCCTCTTGATTCCGCATATTGTGGTTTCTTTCTGATTATCTTGACCATACTATAATATAAGGAAGCCAAGCAACCATGAGAAGTAACTGCTTGCAGGTGTTTATAGCTGATGACTATGGAAGCAGCGCCAACTGACAGTGTCAATCCCCAGGTGTGAGGGAGGAAGCCCCTTTTGATGCCAGCTCAGCCACCATTTATGGTACCTGTATAAAAACCTGAAAGTCAAGAACCATCTACCTGAGTCCAATCAAGCATCATAACCATGAGGAATACTAATAGAGTAACTACTTTTGGTTTAAGTCACCGTTTTAGAGTTATTTGTGCAAAACATAGCTAGACATAGTAGCTAGCTTAGATGATATGTAAGAATGGGACTCAATTTTTTTATTTTTATTTATTATTATGATTATTATTTTGCAGTTTTGGCCAGGGCTGGATTTGAACCCACCACCTCCAGTATATGGGGTCAGCGCCCTCCTCCTTGAGCCACAGGCAACACCATGGAACTCAGTTTTAAAAGCAAAACATGCTGATTGCTGTTTACCAATAGTTCTATTTTAAGGAAGTTTATTTTACCTTCTATAGAGCATAATTCTGCTTTGTATCAAGGAGACTTTGATGATATACTATCAGGTAATAATAAAAGTTAATAAAAATTCTTTTTGCATAGTTATAGTTCCTATTTAGAAATACATGTTGGGAAACATATTTCATCTTACATGTTGGAAAATCATTTCAAATATTTAATATTTTTTTTCTTGCAAAGCAAAGATTGTGGGGAAAGAAAAAAGGTGTGTGGTGCATGCTGTGATGCTGTCAAACTGTCCCAGAATGTTTGAATCTCTTTAATTTATTGTGAATATCTTTGCATACTAAAATGTTTAAAATTAGTTTAAAATTTTAAAATTAGTTTAAAATGTTACTTACGACTATTATTTGAACTCTTAGATTCACTAAGACATTGTTTTTAGAAGCTATTTAACTTCTTTAATGTTTCTGATTTATCACCTCTTTGAGTTTTCAGTTCCTGTTTGATCTCTCCAAATTAAGATACTACCTTCACTTTGCTAATGTTTTAAAAGGTCACCAGTGTTTTGTGTTCAAACAGCTTATTCTGCATTGCCAGAAAATGTTTCCTTTATTCTGTAAATTGACTGTGAATATGAAGTTTATAAACCATTTTAACTAATAAGTCCACTGTTTTCCTTTGTGAATTAAGCACACATTTGTGTGGGTAGAGAGCATAGTGAGCTCTGGTTCAAAGGGGCTCAGGATTTCACCTACAAAAGTAATCTGGTTTTAAAACCTCAATTAGGCTTTATTTGGCATTACAAAAGCTCAAAATCCTATATACTGCTTTCAAGTAGAAAGTAGTGGAATTTCAATTTTGCTACATATATTTCTTAGTGATGCTTGAAGAGTTTGGTTTAACTAGATAAATGAATTAAAGGGCTGAAAAAGTAAGCATAAGGAATGCAATTTGTACATGTGTATTGGTTCTTTAACAGAAAAATTTTAATAGTAATTATGTTTTTAATGGAGATGGAAAAAATTTGATTTGAATTTGAACTAAGGTGATAGGTAGAGGAGATTTTGCTGATATATTTTGAATATTCTGGGAATAATTTCCAGTGAGTGGTTGTAAAAGCTTTCCTTGGAAGTTGGCAGTTTCTATAGAATTTCATAGATAAAATTATAATGAAATGTATATTCTCAGAGCTTATTTATAGTATTGAATGTATTTTGCTCATATTACATTTAAAATATTTTAAAAATCTATGTTCCTTTATCTAAAATTACAAGTTTACATACTTTTTAATATATGTTATTGACATATTGTAAATGTTGAAATTTTAAAAATAAAATTATCACATCTCTTTTAAAAATGTAACCAATGGAATCTTGACCTGATTGATTTGACACCAACTACCACTGAGATTAAAAAATTACATGACTTTTTTTATTGTCATTCAGAATTTTACATTTTCCTTTACCCTTGAACTTTGTTTTCATTCTTCTTCCTCTAACATCTTATACCCTAACAGTTTAAGTAATTTTTAATCAACTTACCAATGTGGATTACACTCTTTAGCTAACTAAACAGAATGAGTTTTAAAATGTTAGTACAGATAATTTAGCCCTACATAACTAATATTACATATACAATTTAATGCTTTTATATAATTGAAAATCTTTAACGAATCATCCCCTAATTCTTATATGGAATTCTTATATGTATACAGATATGCATATGTAATGTGTATAAAAGTTAATACTTTTATTTTTTGCAAACTTAAATTTATTCTGTATTACAGTTGTATCTTTTAGAATTTTTTTATTAAATCATAGCTGTGTACATTAATGTACATAATGTGTATTGTGTTCATACACAATCTGAAATATTTTCATCAAACTGGTTAACATAGCCTTCATGGCAATTTTTAGTTATTGTGTTAAGACATTTATATTCTGCATTTAGTGAGTTTCATCTGTACCCTTCTAAGATGCATTGTAGGTGTGATCCCACCAATTACCCTCCCTCTTACCATTCTCCCCTCTCCTCTCCCTTCTCCCCTCCCCTCCCTTGCCTCTTTTCCCAGATTCTTATGCTGTAATTGGGTTATAGTCTTCATATAAGAGCTATAGATCAGTTTTATAGTAGGACTGAGTACATTGGATACTTTTTCTTCCATTCTTGAGATACTTTGCTAAGGAGAATATGTTCCAGCTCCATTCATGTAAACAGGAAAGAGATAAAGTCTCCATCTTTCTTTAAGTCTGCATAATATTCCATGGTGTACATATACCACTATTTATTAATCCATTTGTGGGTCGATGGGCACCTGGGCTTCTTCCATGACTTAGCAATTATGAATTGGGCTGCAATAAACACTCTGGTACAAATATCTTTGTTATAATGTGATTTTTGGTCTTCTGGAAATACACCTAGTAGGAGAATTATAGGATCAAATGGAGGGTCTATTTTTAGATCTCTAAATATTCTCCAAACATCTTTCTAAAAGGAACGTATTAGTTTGCATTCCCACCAGCAATGTAGAAGTGTTCAACTTTTAAAGTTTATTTTCTTTGACAAAAAGCCCATGAAGCATTATGTATTTTTTCTGGATTTATACACTGTGACAATTAAAATGAATATATAATTAATCAAACTAGAAGCTTTAGAAAGTTTAGTAGACAACTATTAAAGATAAAAAAAATAAAATTATGCTGGAAATTAATCTTTTAATGAAATAAATTCTGATCAAATTTTCTCATGTATATGATAAAGTAAAACATTTAAATTTAGAAAAACCAACTATCCTACTGACTAGCCTACTATTCCACTTCTTGTTGAAGAGAGTAAAAAGTATAAAATATTTCAATAGTGCAATAAGATTAGGAATTATTCTAAATGGGATAATTATTTCATGATATTATTTGGTAAAATAAATGTTAGCCATGTTCTTTAACAAGATAAATTTGAATGAGACTACATAAACATTTTATTCCTGGATTTTATTCAATCTACTTTAAAAATTATTGTCTTCCAGTAATACATTTCAATTCTATGTAAAAGAATCAGTACCAATACTCTATACTATTTCAGGATGTTGAAGGTGTTTTATTCTTCTCATTTGCCCTAATAATGGATATTAATACTAACTAAAAAAAAAACAGTAATCTATTAAAATATGGGTATGTGTTAAAAGCTGCTTTTTCTGCACTGCTCTGCTATAGTTCTCTCAAAAAGAATACATTCCCTTTAAAATAATGGGGAACGAAAAAGAAAATTGGTATATAAAAGTTGTTACGATTTTATCAGAGTACATTGCCATATATTTTAGTATGAGGCAAATACTAAGAGAAATATGCATGAAAGAGAGACACAAACCAAGGCCCATGAATTTATTGTACATTGGTTATACGTTAAAAAAATCTTCTTGACTGAGAAATATATAAGTTTTCCATCTTGAAAAAATGAAAAGTGGGGAGTGTTGAGAGGCTGTGAGAAGAAAGTTGTAGTGAGAGTGAGTTAGAATGTAAATTCAACAAGGTGGGTGTGTGGTGGCAGTGGAGAGAGGCCTGGTTTCTTAGTGTCTCACTTAAAGACTGAAAAAGGACGGTTTCATACACTGAGATGAAGAAATCTGGGTGATACAAATTTGGAAGAAGGATAACATATTTTGAAAATTTATTTTGAGCACCGTGACTTGAGTTAACTGTGTCATATTAATATATTAAGTATTCTTTGGCATCAAAGATTTTAGGGAGAAGTATACCTTCAATCTACATCTCCAGTTTATACTTTTCTCCAAAATTTTAGACACACTTAAAGGGAAACTGAAGGTACACAGAGGGAATGCAATACAATGATGGAAAATAAATATTGACTTAACTTATTTGGAAAGCTGGTTCTACATTTCTAATTACTATCAGAACTTTGTATTCAGATTCCCTGATGCTGAGTCAAGTCTGAATGTCTAAAAATTTAGTAGTTATTTTTCTATCGATAAAGGTTTCCTCTAAAATGTTTCAGGGTGGTTGTTCTTCCTTATCAAGGCCCATATCTCTTTGTTTAACCTTCTTATTCTCATTTTCTTTCTTCTGATATCAACATTTTCTTACCTGGTTTTCAATTGCTTCATGTCTAATCTTGCGTATCTTTCTAAGTGAACTGACAACCATTCCAGTCCGTCAGGAACCAAGGGCGGCGTATGAATGGAGATAGAGACTTACAGTAGTTTAAGTAAGCAGAGAGTTAGGGCTATAGTTACCACGAAACCAACCGAGAAGGTAATAATCTTACAAGACAGGGAAAGGGTAGGCGAGGAAGTGTCTTGGATTAATTTGCCCTTATCAAGGTGGATTGGGAGAGGAGTATTAGCTCCCCACAAGCCCATGAGATATGAAGAAACACACGCACACAAAGATAGAGAGAAAGAGCTGAAGCAAAGAGCTCAATGCTCTAAGCTTGTTTATTAAATGAAACTGGGTTACTTATACAGTGCTAGAGTTCCGGTTTCCTGTTTTGTTTTGCTTAACTGGTTTGCTTAATGTTGCTAAGGATATATGGGTGTGAAATTGACTTGCTTCCTACGGATGTGGTAAATTTCTTTGGGTAAACACTTCTTGGTAAGCTTCCTGCTCAAGGAAGCTTGCTACATCCTGTTATGGGTGGTATCCACAGTTTTTGTCCTTTAGTATTGCTGTTTATCCTTACAATTCCTCTCTTTTTATTTTTTAAAGAAGTGTCTGTCTTAGGTCTAAGATTTTGGAACTGAGTTGCCCATCATTGGCTGCCTCCTGTCATGCACAGAAGTGCCTGCCTTAGGTCTCAGTTCTGTCAGTTATCTTAGTTGCCCGTCATGGATCACTTCTTATGATGGAGAGCCAAACTTCACTCGTGGGGTGGTGTATGGCTTGTACCTACCACACTTGTTGTTTTTGAGTGGTTTGTAGCCTTCTCCATATGATATATCCGAAGAGAAAGAGAATGAGGACGAGGGCTAGGACCGTACTGATGGAACCTCCCCATTGGCGGATGAGCGACCAGAAGGATTGTAAACCTTTAAGAAAGGTTTCTCCCGTAATTGGGGAGACCTTGGTATCATTAATGATTCTGATGGTATGTAATAAATGTTTTGTGTAGTTATCAAAATGAGGTGACCATCCTTCCTTAATATACTGATTTAATTTAATTAAATGTTGTGATGCATTGTGGACCTTCCAGGGAGTGACACATATACTATTGAAAGGTGGAAGGAAAGATACTCCTTGGAGGTTCCAAAGAAGGTCTACTTGTTCTTGTAATAAAAAGGTTTGTTGATTTAAATTTAAAATGGCAAGCTTAATGTGTTGATTAATCTCTACTTGAGTGTCTAAGGCTTGGGCGATGTGAGCACTAAGGTTGTTTAGGGTATATGCCATTTGTACTAAAGTAGAAATTGCTATTCCAGCGGCGACTGCAGATGCGGCGAGAGCAGCAATGATGGCTACCATGGCAGCTGTTATGCCGAAGTCTTGTTTCTGTCTGAAGAGGCTAAGAGGAAAACTCGAAGATATATTAATAGGCATGGGGAGAAACGACAGGATACGAAGTATGAGCATGGAATCAGAATAGGGATCTCAACAATTGGACAAAAAACATGTTGTGTTAAGCTGGTCACAAAGTATTGTATGATTTTTTATAGATGATATATTAAATGATATAATCAAAAAAGGTGATATACACAAGGTTGAGCATTAAAGGGCAAACTATCAGTGATGTTGGTGCGAGTAACATTGGGTTGTCCAATTGTTTAATTATAGGGATAGCTTCCTCATGACTACCAAAAAGTTTATTAGCTGTTTGGATAAGGCGGTCTACAAATTGTGCAAAAGGCTCATTTCCACCTTGGATTACTCGGGACAATTGTCCGCCTGCTTCCTTGTTTGGCACCTGGCCCCAGGTCGCCAAGGCAGCGGTTGCGATTTGTGCATAAGTTCCGGGCAGGTAATTGACCTGATTGGGCAGACTATCCTATTGTTCAGGGCCAGTCAACATATCTAGATAAATGTGACCTTGACCTGCTTGGGCATTGAGGCACGTGATTTTATGGCAAGCCCCTTCCTTGTCCGCCTGCCAAAGAAGAAAGTCCTGGCCAGAAAGGCCTGCCCTCACTAACTGTCTCCAGTCCCAGGGGGTGAGGTTCTGATGGCGGTAACCTTCCAAGATAGATCTGACCAGTGTGGACTGAGGGCTGTACATAGATACAACCTCCTTTAACTGTTTGAACTCTTTTATAGGTATGGGAGTGTGGATTCTTTGTTGATGTTGTTCTAGCACCGGGGCAACTACTTGGACTCCCCCTGTGGTGCTGGCATCATATTCTTGATAGGGGTCAGCCTAATTGCACCCCACAGGTGCAGGGGACGGTGGGGGTTCCCTGGGGCCAGCAAGAAAGGGATTGCTGGTATATTGTGGGGGCATTGGGTGGCGCGGTGAGCTCGCTAGGGTGAGGTCCGCTAGCTTACGCTCAAGTTCCTCTTTTAATTTTTGTTGCACCATTAATTCCTCTTTGGTATGTGCTAGTTGTTCTTGAAGGTCTTCTGAGTTATTACTTTCACTTGGCAGAGCCCCCTTTTCTAGATCCTTATAAGGGGTTAGATCTGGATAAAGAGGTTCATTTGTCTTTTTTTGGGGGGGGGTCTTCTGTTCCCTGACATTCTGCTTGAGCTTTTTCAAATTCCTCCCTTACCATCTCAAGTTCCTTTTGGGTGACCTGAGCCTGACCCAGAAGGGCATCTCAAATGGCTCTTCACAATGAGAACACCCATGTTGGGAAACCTTGAGGGCCCTTTCGCCTCAATCCTTCTGTTAGATCTTGTTTTACTTGTTCCTAATTACGAGGGCTTAAGGCCCCTCCAAAGGCAAACCACGGACTACTCTCCTGCACTAATCTTATAAAGTCCTAAAGGGTTGAGTCGTGGACTTTCATTCCATGCTGCTTCAGCAGCACCTTAAGGCTAAGGGTTAACTTGCTCTGTTGAGCTCCCAAACCGGGCTATTAATGGGGGTAGTGCACTTACCCATTAGATAACTTCCCCATTATCCTGTGGTCCAAGGACTGTCTCGCTCCCTGTTCCCGGAGCTGCGGTCTTATGCGTGCTGCCTCCACGGTCCAAAGACTGTCTCACTCCCTGTTCCCGTAGTTACACCGATCTCGGTGGAACCTCCACTTGTCATCCCTCGGTTCCCGTCTGGCGGGAACCAAGGGCGGCGGTTTGAGGAGTTCCGCGTATGAAAAGAGATAGAGACTTACAGTAGTTTAAGTAAGCAGAGAGTTAGGGCTATAGTTACCACGAAACCTACTGAGAAGGTAATAATCTTACAAGATGGGGAAAGGGTAGTGTCTTGGATTAATTAGCCTTGTCAGGGTGGTTTGGGAGAGGAGTGTTAGCCCCCCACAAGGCCATAAGTTACACAAAAACACACGGACACAAGAATTAAGAGAAAGAACTGAAGCAAAGAGCGCAATGCTCTAGGCGCGTTTATTAAACGAAACTGGGTTACTTATATAGTGCTTGAGTTCCGCCTCAAAGCCTCTTGACTAATTTCCTGTTCTTGTTTTGCTTAACTGCTTTGCTTAATGTTGCTAAGGATATGGGTGTGAAATTGACTTGCTTCCTAACAATGTGGTAAATTTCTTTGGGTAAACACTTCTTGGTAAGCTTCCTGCTCAAGGAAGCTTGCTACATCCGGTTATGGGTGGCGTCCACAGTTTTTGTCCCTTAGTATTGCTGTTTACCCTTACAACTTACCATATTCATCTAGAAAACCATAGATCATGTTACTTTCTGATTTAAGATCTTTTTAATTAATGTGCTTCCTTCTGGTGAATATTGTAAAAGTCCTTCAGTCTACTAACTGGGAATAAATAAATTTTCAAAATCTGTATAAAATTGTACTTAGTTTGAATGACAACTTAAATACATAAATATTTTAGCTTTTCTGTTCTTTATGGTAGGGAGAAAACAGAACTCACTTTTATCTTTAGAGCAATATTTCTCATGAACAAAGATACAAAAATTTTAGATAATTACATAATATTAGATAATATAGTTAATATTAGATAATTAATAATATTAGATAATATTAATGAATTGACTCCAACATTGTGTATCAAGAGAATTATATAGCAGGAACAAGTGAGGTTTAGTGTAGACATACAAGTCTAGTTCAACAATTGAAAATATACTATTATGTTTCATCATATAAACAGGTTAAAGAAGAAAAGTGATATAATCATATTCATAGGTATAGAAAAGGTATTTAAAAAATCAACACACACACAGAAAAAAATCAACACACATTTATAATTTTAAAAAATCTTAAGAAACTTGGAAATAGAGAAATATAACTTGATGAAGAACATCTAAAAAACTTCAGTTAACATTATACTTTATATCAAAAAAAACTAAACATTTTCATGCTAAAACATTTACAAATCAAGGTGCCTCACTTCATACTCCTATTCAACATCATACTAGAAGTCTTAGGTAGAAAGTTCTAGAAAGGAATACATAAAAATCTCTTTGTTCACAGATGGAATAATTGTATAAAATTTTGAAGAATCAAAACCAAAAAAAAAACAACTCTTGGAAAAAGTAAATTATAAGAAGAATACAAATGCAACATACACAAATCAATTACTTTCCTAGATACCAATAATGAACAATTGAAATTTGAAATTAAAAACACAATACTGTTTACATTAACATCTAAATAAAATATTAGAAATAAATACAAAGTGTGTACAAGATTTACATGAGAAAATACAAACCTGTGGTGAAAGAAATCAAAGGTCTAAATAAGTGGTGATATATTCTATGTTTATGGATAGGAAGATTAAATAGTAAGATGTCAGTTCTTACCAACTTGTTCTATGGATTCAATGCAATCTCAATACAAATTCTAGTATGTTATTCTGTGGTTATAAGCAAACTTATTCTGAATTTTATGTGGAAAGCAAAAGACTCAGAATAGTCCATATAATATTAAAGGAAAATGATAAAGTTGAGGTATTGTTATAATTTGATGTCATGACTATCATAAACTAGTGATCAAGACAATGCATTGTTCACAACCTTCCCCTCCAGCCAAAAGCATGCAAACAGATCAATAGGAAAGAAGAAAGAACCCAGACATAATAATCATCATATTAATTCAGTCAACTGATCTTTGACAATGGAACAAAGACATAGCGATGAATAAAGAATGGCATTTAAAGAAACAGTGCTGAATGGGCGGCACCTTGTGGCTCAAAGGAGAAGGGTGCTGGCCCCATACACTGGAGATGGCGGATTCAAAATCAGCACCAGCCAAAAACTGAAAAAAAAAAAAGAAAGAAAGAAAGAAAAAGAAACAATGCTGGAACTAGACACCAGCTTGCCAAAATAAAACAAAAATCTACAAACACAAAGACCTTACCAGTTTCACAAAAATGAACTCAAAATTCATCATCAACCTAAATGCAAAATGTAAAACCTTAATAACTGCTACAGGTAACAATATAAAATATTGCTTTCATTTGGGCAATGAATACTCAAAATTATATCAAAAGCACACTTTATGAAAAAAATGACAACTTAGGCATCATTTAAACTTTTTAGATGAGCTTCTGTGAAAGTGACAGTGTTAAGAGAATAGATGGTGAAAAATACCTTTGTAAATACAATCTGATAGAGGACTGATAGAACCTAATTGTAAATAGGAAAAAGATGTGAACAGATATCTCACCATAGAGACGACAAATAAACATATGATACAATGCTGAACATCATAAACAATTAGGGAATTGCAAATTAAAACAACAATTATTTACATCTAAATAGTAAAGCTAAATTAAAATTGCTGAAATTTGAAACAGTGACATCCCAAATAGTGGTAAGGATGTATATGATTATACTCTTAATGTTTACCCAAACAATTCATAAACTTAGGCCCATACAAAATGTGCACATAGATATTTACAACTGCCTTATTCATTATTTCTGAAACTTAGAAGCAACCAAGATGTCCTTCACTAGCTGAATAAATAAATAAATGAATAAACTGCAGTACATCCATACAATGAAATACTACTCAATGATAAAAAGAAATGAGCCATCAAGCCTCCAAATCACATGGAAGAACCAAAATACAATTTGCTAAATAAAAGGAGCAATCTAACAAGGCTAGATACTGTATGATCCTAACTATATGGCCTTCTGAGTAAAGACACAACTGTGGACACCGTCAAATGATCAGAGATTGCCAGGTTTTGGGGAATAGGGAAAGAAGGAAAAATTGTTAGAACATGGGGGAACTGTATGGTGCTAAAACCATTCTGTATGATACTCCGATGACATATTTATATCACTATAAATTTGTCAAAATATAGAGAATTTGCAACACCAAGAGTGAACCCTAATAGAAACTATGAACTTTGGTTCCTAATAATGTATCAATATTTACTTATCATTCACAAAAATATATAGCACTGCTGCAAGATGTTAGTAGTGGGGAAAATATGTGTAGGAGAAGGAATAGAAGGGCACTCTGTGTACTTTCCTCTCAATTTGTCTTTATACCTAAAACTGCTCTAAAAATACAGTCTATTAATTTAAAATAGTGTACTACAGAAGCCCTTCTGGAAGTCTTATTAGCAGAGATGACAGATTCTACTGCTTACATCCTATGGACTTCACTACATCATGCATGAACATATTCGGAGGTTGTTTTGTTGGATATATTCCTAGATATCCATCTGTTCTGAGACTTTGTATCAAGATAATTAATGCTTAAAGATGAAGATGCATTGCTTTAAATATCATCTAGGCCAAGATTTTTATCTTCACAATATGAAATTTGTGGAATACTGAAGAATCATAAATGCTTAAATTCGTTTTCCTATTGCCTCCTTTTTGCATGAGTATTTGAAGATTGGGATTATATTTTTATTTCCTATGTTAGGAGTGAAAAGTAAAAATTGAAAAATCTGTTAAAAACTCAGGGGACAACTTCACCAAATTCTAAGCCAGTCATGATGTGGAAAAAAAGATGTAGTTTTTTCCCTAGAACTTTTAATTATTTCTCCCAATTTTTTATTTCCAGTCAATTAAGAAAGAAAAGACTTTTCAATGAATGATGTGAGAACAATCAGACATCCTCATGAAAAAAGTGAATCTAGACAGAACTATTCTGCTTCTGTCAAAATTCACTCAGAATGTACTGAACATCTGAATGTAAAATGTAAAACCGTATTTAGAATTAACTTGCATTTGGAAAAAAACGTTATTTAACCTATAGATCCATTTAGAGAGAAATATCATCATATTCGCATTGAGAGTTCTGATCCACACAAATGTAAATTTCTCTAAATTTATTTCTGTCCTCTAGGGGTTGCGGTTTACTGTGTAAATGTCTTACATATCTTTTGTCAGATACAACTCTAAGTATTCATATTTTATACTATGGTAAATTTTATGGTCATATTTTATACTATGATATTTTAAATTTCAATTTCTTATTGTTATAATATATAAAATGAAATGAATATTTCTATATTAATTTTGAATTCTGCAATATTGTTATACTCATAAGTTCTAGTAACTTTTAGGCAGATTTTATAGAATTTTCTATGGAAATAGTATTTTATCTATAAGTAATTTTATTGCTTTATGCAGTTTTATTCCTATCTTTCAAATATAGATATCTTACATTTTTTAAATGTCTTATTTCACCAGCTAAATCTCAAGTATGAACTTTTCAACAATGTTAATTTTTCTGATTTATGAGCATGTGATATCTTTCCATTTATTTATGTCCTCCTCAATTTCTTTCATCTATGTTTTATAGTTTCATTGTAGAGATCTCTTCCCTCCTTGGTTAAATTTATTTTAAAATTCATTCATTCATTCATTCATTCATTCATTCATTCATTTCTTCCTTCCTTCCTTCCATTGAAATTTATTTCTTGATTTCCTTTTCAGACATTTTGTTATTCCTTGTGGAAATGCTACTAATTTTTGTATGTTGATTTTTTTATCCTGAAACTTTATTAAATTTGTTCATTAGCTTCAAGAGGTTTTTTGTTTTTTTTTTGTGGAGTGTTTAGATATTTCTCTGAATAAGATCATATTGTCTGCAAAAAGAAATGTTCTGACTTTCTCCTTTCCAATTTGAATGCCCTTCATTTATTTCTATTGCTTACTTGCTCTGGCTCATGCCTATAATACTAACATGCTGGGAGGATGCAGGAGGATTGCTTGAGCTGAGGAGTTCAAGATCAGCCAGAGCAAGAGGTAAAAAATAAAAATAAAAGAAAATTAGCTGAGTTTTGCAGTGGATCCCTTTAGTCCCAGGTACTCTGAAGAGTGAGTTAGGAGGATCACTTGAACCCAGGAGCTTGAATTTACTGTGAACTTGGCCGATGCCATGACACTATACCTTAGGCAACATAATGAGAGTCTGTCTCAAAAAAAAAAAAAAAAAAAAAGTCAAAGTGGGCATCTTTGTCTTGTTTCAGATTTCAGAAGAAAATTTCTTATGTTTTTTAGTGTTCCATATGATGTTAGCTGTGTGTTTGCAAAACATAATTTTTATTGTGTTGAGATATGTTCTTTCCTTCTATACCTAGGTTTTTGAGAGTTTTTATTATTAAGAGATGTAGAATTTTATTTATTTATTTATTTATTTATTCATTTATTTTGTGAGAGAGTCTCACTCTGTTGCCCAGGCTAGAATCATCATTGTTCACAGCAACCTTTAATTACTGGGCTCAAGTGATCCTCCTGCTTCAACTTTCTCATTAGCTGAAAGTACAGGTGGGTGTCAGTATGCCCAGCTAAATTTTCTGGTTTTTTTAGAGAAGAGGGTTTAGCCTCACTTTTGCTTAGATTGGTCTCCAACTCTTGGCCTCAAGTGATCCTGCCACCTCAGCCTCCCACAGTGCTAGGATTGCAGATATTAACCAACCATGCCTGGCCTTTATTAAACAACTCTAATGTATCTATTGATATGATAATATGGTTTTGTCTTTGATTCTCTCCATGGGATTATTATGTTTATTGATTTGCATATGTTGAATCATCCTTGGGATAAATTCCACTTTATTTTTCTTTCTCTGTTATGTTCTTGTCTGGTTTTACTATCAGGGTAATGTTAGCCTAAAAATGAATGTGGAAGAATTCCTTTCTCTTCAATTTTTGCAATAATTTGATAAAGAAGTGATATTAGTTTTATTTATTTATTTATTTATTTATTTATTTATTTATTTATCTTTAAGGCTTGATAGAATTCAACTGCAAACTCCCTAGGCCCTTGGCTTTTCTCTGATGGGAGATTTTTCATTTCTAATTCAATCTCTTTCTTCATTTTTGGTCTGTTCATATTTTCTCTTTCTTCATAACTGAATTTTGGAAAGTTTTATGTGTCTGGTAATTTATCCATTACTTCTAGGCTTTCCAATTTGTTGATTTATAGCTGATCATAATAGTATCTTAAATTCATTTGTGTGTCTGTGATAGCATTTATAATATTTTCTTTTTCTCTCGGATTTAATGTATTTGAGTCCTCTCTTTTTTCTTAGTTATTTTAAAGATTTATTTATTTTATCTTTATTTTAAAAATCAACTTTATTTTATTGATTTTGTAGTTTTTTTTTGTTTGTTTATTTGTTTGTTTTTGCAGTTTTCTGCCGGGGCCAGGTTTGAACCTGATACCCCCCCTACTCCCGGCATATGGGGCTGGCAGCCTAATCCTTGAGCCACAGGCGCCCCCTGTTTGTTGATTTTGTAATTTTTAGTTTCTATTTCATTTATTTGTACTCTGATCTTTATTATTTTTTTCCTTTCTACTAATTTTATGTTTAGTTTGTTCTTGTTATATTTTGACTTGAAGTGAAATAATAGTTTATTTGGGATTTTCATTTGAATTGTTTATTGCTATAAACTTCTCTTATAGAACTACTTTTGCTGCATTCCAAAGGCTTTGGTATGTTGTGTTTTCATTTTAGTGTGTCTCAATTTTTTAAAAACTTTTCTTTAGGGTGGTGCCTGTGGTTCAAAGGAGTAGGGTGCTGGCCCCATATACCGGAGGTGGCAGGTTCAAACACGGCCCCAGCCAAAAAAACTGCACAAAAAACAAACAAACAAACAAAACTTTCTTTAAATTTTTCATTGACACATTTGTTGTTCAGAGACACGTGGTTTAATTTATAGCCATTATGGAAAACAGAGTGGAGGTTGCCCCCCCAAATTAAAACTAGCACGACCATATGATCTAACAATCCCACTATTGGGTGTTTATCCAAAGGAAATGAAATTAGTTTGTCAAAGGGACATCTGTGTTCCTGCATTTATTGCAGCACTGTTCATGATCACCAAAATATGGAATCAACCTAAGTGTCCATCAATAAACCAATTTTTTAAAAAGGGTATATATACACAATGGAATACTATCCAACCATAATAATAATTAAATCCTGTTGTTTAGCAGCAGGATTTCATAGTGACATGAATTAACTTAGAGAAAATTATGCTAAGTGGAATAAGCCAGGTAAAGCAAGATAAATAACTGCATGATCTCGCTCATGTGTGGAATTGAAAGAAGTTAATGAGAAGGGTAGAGGAGTTGGTCAATAGGTACAAAGTTATGGGTAGTAGAAAAACATTCTAGTGCTATATCACACAGGAGGGTGACCACTGCGAACAATGTCATAATGTATACATTCCTTTTTCTTTCTTTTTTCTTCAGCGGCAGGGTCTCTATTGCTCAGGCTGGATTTGAACTCCTGCGATCAAGCAACTCTTGTGTCTCACCATCCAGAGTAGCTGGAAGTACAGGCATGTGCCACTGTGCCTGGCTTGTAAAATGTCATTCAAAATAGCTTAAAGAGGGTACTTATATTCCCACCACAAATAAAAGATAAAGGAAAGAGGAGATGGATATACTCCACACCCTGATTTATTTACACAGTATATACATGAATCAAAACATCACACTACCTTCTAAATATATGTAGCTACATGGTAGTACCATTTGTTTAAAGAAACAAATAAATAGCCTCTGATACAATTTAAGTAAAAGTGGTAAGAGTGATCAATTCTTTAAAGGGTTTTAAGGGAAAGGTACTTAGTTTCTTTCCATTAGATAAATTTGCTTGAGACTTTTCCTAGATTACTTTTATTAGGTTGAAGAACCCCCTTCCTCTTCACAGTTTGCTCAGGGCTTTTGTTTTGTATTTTTTGTCGAGAACAGATACATGTGGCAAATGAAAGGCAGATTTTTGTCAAAAGATTTTCCTACACTTATTAGAGTAGGAATATAATTTTGAATGCTTAGATTCTGTTAACTACATGGACAGCAAAATACATTGACTTTTTAATATTTACACCAACTTTTTATTGCTGGAATAACTACATCTTTTTATTTGTTTATTTTTTTGTCAAGAAAAGTGGTCTCATATTGTAAGATGTGAAATATTTCTTCTTCTTTAATTTTCTTAAAGTTTTTCTTGTTGTTGTTTTTGTTGTAGTTTTGGCCAGGGCCAGGCTTGAACCCGCCACCCCCGGTAAATGGGGCCAGCACCCTACTCCTTGAGTCACAGGCGTCACTCAAATTTTCCTAAAGATTTTTATTATAATTTTTATTATTTCTTTCTCAAAATTTATTACTACATAGCAATTTAGTTCTGGGGTTTCATTGTGTAAAAATTTCAAATACAGATTCAGTTTATTTAATAAAGGGCTACAATGATTTTTTTTCCTTTCACACTGGATTACTTTGTGATTTTCAAGAAAAGTGTTAATTTTACCTAATTTATCTATTTATTGACGTATATTTTCCCTCATATCACATTCTTATTCTACTTCCAGCCAACAGGCTCAGGTAACCATAGGGTTCCTTCATTGGTCTCCTATCGCTCTAGTATCTCTGTTCTTCATTGATTCCTATTAATGTAATACAAACTGTGGGTTTATATGCAGTATTAATTCAGATTTGTTTAAGTTGGTTGTGTTCCAAAGGTCCCTGTTACTCTTTTTTGATTGGATGCTAAAATGTTGCAATAGGTTTTGAATCAGGAAGAAATTAAATTTTTCTTTTTTTTTTTTTTTTGAGTCAGAGCCTCATGCTGTCACCCTGGATAGAGTGCAGTGCCATCACAGCTCACAGCAACCTCCAATTCCTGGGCTCAAGCAGGTCTCTTCCCTCCGCCTCCGAAGTAGCTGAGACTACAGGCACCCGTCACAACGCCCAGCCGTTTTTTTGGTTGCAGCCTTCATTGTTGTTTGGCGGGCCCAGGCTGCATTCGAACCCGCCAGCTCAGGTGTACGTGGCTGGTGCCTTAGCCCGTTGAGCCACAGGCGCCAAACCGAAATTAAATTTTTCAAAGAGCATTTGCCTTTGGTTCAGATAAACAATTTAATAAGTGAGACTGATAGTATGATTGTATTCTAAATTCACTAAAGACATTTATTATCTCTTAAGTTTTTTCATCTTCAATATCAATCATTAATCTTGGTGTATAAATAGTTGTAAAATTCCTTACACATTTTGGCTCCTTGATTTAGTACATAATTATATGAAAATAGCAATTTTAGTTCATTCATATTCATTGGAATTAAAACATTTTTAAAACATGTGTAATTTAAAAATTGTATTATTATACTTTTAGTATAGTTTAGATTTATTTTACCTAATTATATTATTGAACGTATAGGTATTTTAACTTTTAAAACATTCCTATAGTTTTCCTAAGCAATGTTGAATGGTAAAATATAAGTTAATTTTTTATAAGATCTTTAGAAGTTTAAGCTACACACTAATGAATAATTGCTTTTCTGTGACTTTTCTTTCCCCTACCCCAGTGGTAATATAGGATTTTATTAGACAGAAGGGAATAAGAAGGAGTAAAAAGGGACCAGAGCTTCTGGCAAACAAAAAGACCCAACCTGGAAGACTTCTGTAAAGTTTTTTTTTTCTTTTTTTTTTTTTTTTGAGACAGAGCCTCAAGCTATCACCCTGGATAGAGTACTATGGCATCACAGCTCACAGCAGCCTCCAATTCCTGGGCTCAAGTAAGTATCCTGCCTCCACTTCCCAAGTAGCTGGGACTACAGGCACCTGCCACAACGCCCACCATTTTTTGGTTGCAGCCGTCATTGTTGTTTGGTGGGCCCAGGCAGGATTCGAACCTGCCAGCTCAGGTGTACGTGGCTGGCACCTTAGCCCATTGAGCCACAGGCGCCGAGCCTCTGTGAACTTTTCTAATAAACGAAAAGTTCTATTTATAAACTGGTTACATTATCATCCTTGGACTTTACTGAAGAGAGTTACAAGCTTTTTAACAGTCTTCTTCTACTTGGAAATAGTAAATAAAATGAAAATGATTTTGTGCTTTTCGTCTTTACATCTTGAAGAAAGCTAAAAGAAATATAACATTTTTCACTATACTTTCTAGGCATGTACAAAAAAGGCTACTTCATATTGAACTTTTGATGTATTTTTTTGTTTTGTTTATTGCTAACCATTGGTGTTCCTAAAACATTTTTTTTAAAAATGGATCAATCTGTTTAGAGGAAGGAAGGATAAAAGCTAACATTCGTATCTTATTCATAGCTGAAGGAAGAATAATAGATACCAGAATCTTGGTAACAATGGCAGCAGATCAGTGGTATAGAATCCTGAAGTTCCCATCACTTGTCTTATTCTAATTTGAGAATCTTTCTTCTCTATTTAATTATGATATTTTTCTAGTAAAAATCCTTTTGAACTTCTTTTTTCTTTTTTGTGAAAATCTAAAGTCCATTGTACAGGAAACCCTCCACCATACTGTAGTTGTTTTAAACTACACAATTTGTAATTTAGTAATAATATTTATGCAATTATTTTCATATGTATCAGTCTCCTTTCAGGGATGTTATATGTTTAGTGGAGACAAAACTATGCATTTTTTTCTGAATTTCTTATAGACTTTTATATACAAGGTAGGGCAATCAAGTTTGTAAACTCATCCTAGAAAAAGTGCTACCTACCTCATTGCTGAATATAACTACAGTCACCTTTAAAGCACCCCTTGGAAGTGCTTTGAAAAGAAGCATTTTTCTAGGATGAATTCACAAACTTAATGGTCAGGGCTGGTAGAACCACAGTTGTGATGACCATTCCAGGCAAAAGAGTTCCAAAATTGCTTTGAAGGGTGAACTTGGCAGTGGGGTCGATGCATAACTTCCTAAGGGAAGTTCTTATACTTTGAAGGTGACCATAGTGATATACAGCAATGAGGTATGTGGCACATTTTCTAGGGTGATTTCACGAACTTTATTGTCTGACCTCATATTTGCCATTGAGGCAATGAGGTATTAATTTTATTTTAACGTAAATATTTGTTGAATGGAATTGAATAAAGGAAAATAATTATCCTTTGTGTATGGCAGAAATATTTATTTAAACATTCAAATATGCATTTCCTACACTTAAAAATGCTGTACATAGTATAGTTGGTCTTCTGCAACAGCAGGTTCTCCACCTATAGATTCAACAATCTCCAGATCAAAATATTCAAGGAAACACAAATCATAAAATATAGCAATTCGATAACAAATATTAAAATGTAGTATAACAATTATTTCCACATAATTGCATTGTATTTAGTATTGCAAATAATCTAGTATTGATTGAATGTCTACCAGAGGAAACACATAGGTTATATGCAGACTATGCCATTTTTATAAGGGACTTACCCATCCATGAATTTTGGTGCCTGCAGTATATCTTGGACTCAATCGTTTGCCGAGACACCTACCAAGAGATGATTGTACTCTCAGATATTTTCTTAACTATGAACTATCTCCTCCTCCCAACTTTCTCTCATTTTAAAGATATCTTTAAATGCAGAGAAATTTGCAAGTTTCTGGGGGGTGCATGGTAATTGCATGTTTAGTTTTTAAAGAAACCGCCAAACAACTTACAAAAGCATCTGTATTTTCCCTCATCTCACCAATATTGATGTTATCTTTTTTCGTGTTTGTTTTAAGCTATTCTGATGGGTTTTATTTGTTTTTATTTTTTCTTATGGTCTCTTATGTCTACAGATTTTATTCAAATGATACCCCTTTATTTCTGTGTTCTTCAAATCCCTTCGAATTGCGTTGGCATGTTAAGATATTTCTGATCAGTTTTCTAGATAACATTTATTGAACAGGTGCTATGAACACGATTTTTTGGGGGGGAGTGCTTCTTTTTTTATTATTGAATCATAGCTGAGTACATTAGTGCAATCAAGGGGTACAATGTGCTGGTTTCATATACAATCTGAAACATTTTCACCAAACTGTTTAACATAGCCTTCATGGCATTTTCTTAGTTATGTATGGAGACATTTATATTGTGCCTCACCAATAACCCTACCTCCACCCATCCTTCTCCCTCCCCTACCCTCCCTTACTCCTTTCCCCATATTCTTATGCTATAATTGGGTTATAGCCTTCATATGAAAGCCACAAATTAGCTTCATAGTAGGGATTCTGATGGGTTTTAGTTTGAACTGCCCTAACAGCTAGTGATGTTGAACATCTTTTTGTGTTAATTTGTTATCAGTATATCCTTGTCAATAAATTGTCTCATTACGTTTTACTCATTTTCCAATTAGTGTTTTTTAGTATTTATTTTTTTACTGGGTCTATTTCTGAACTCTATTCTATTCCATTTATCCATACATCTTTTTTTGTTAGTATCATGTTATTATGTTTACTATAGTTTTGTAATATATTTGGACATCAATAGCATGATGATTACAGCTTTGGTCATTTTGCCATAATACTCTGGGTCTTTCATGGTTCCGGTAGATTTTAGAATTATATTTTTTACTTCTGCAAAAAATGCTATTAAATTTTTGATAGGAATTTCATTAAATATGTAGATTGCTTCAGGTAGTACTGGCATTTTAATAATATTAATTGTTCTAAGACATGAGCATACAATAACTTTCCATTTATTTGTTTTCTCTTCAGTTTTTGTTTTAGCAATCTCTGTTTTACAGTTTTCAGTGTACGTGTCTTTCATCTTCTTAATTACATTTATAATAAGATTATTTATACTAAATATTTTATTTTATTTTTACAGCTATTATGTATTAGACTATTTTTTTAAATTTCAACTAGCTTGTTGTAAGGGTATGGAAATGCTATTGATTTTTGTGTTCTGCAACTTTACTGAATTCATTTATTAGTTCCAATAGGTTTTTTTTGATAAAGTTTTCAGGGTTTTCATGTATAAGATTATCTTGTGTGCATACAGGGACAACTTAATTTCTTGCTTTCTGATGAGAATGCCTTTTATTACCTTCATTTACCTAATTGCTCTGGAAAAGACTTTATTAACTACTTAGTTGAATAGAAGTGGTAAGAGTGGACTTTCTTGTCTTATTCCTGATTTTAGAGGAAAGCTTTCAAATTTTCACCACACCATCTAATACAATGTTACTATGGATTTGTCATATGTCACGTTTATTTTGTTGAGGTACATTCCTACTATGCTTAGTTTGTTGAAATATTTTAATCATAAAAAGATGTTAAGTTTTTCAAATGATTTTCCTGAATCTATTTAGGACTTCAGGGTATGTGACGATAATCCTTGCTTTATTGCTGACATCGATAATGTGTCTCTTCTCTCTCCTGTTTTCAATGTCATTCTTGTGAGAGATTTGTCAATTTTTCCAGAGAGTCATCTCACTTTTCCATTGATTTTCTCTATCGCTTTTTTACTTTGTTTTTTCAGCTCTCTTTTTTCTTTTTTTCCCTTCTTCAGTTTGTTTTGAATGTATTTCACTCTTTTTTTAGTTTCTGAAGAATATAAAATGTTCTTTTGTATTGAAACCAGTTAGTGTTATGAATTCGTCTCTTAGGTCTGATTTACTTGTGTTCCACCAATTTTGATATGTTTTCTTTATTGGATTTTAATTTTTATTCAATTTAATGTATATCATCCGAATTTCTTTCCTTATTTTTTAACCTATGAACTATTTGAAAGTGTGTGTTTCAGTTCCCATAGTAAGACTTTAAAGATTTTATTTTATCTACAAGAAAGCAAAAACCATTATTCAGACGTGGTGGCTCATACTTTTAGTTATAGCTACTTTGATGATGAGGCAGAAATATTGGTTGAGTTCAGGAATTTGAGGCTATTGTGAACTGTGATGATGCCACTGCAGTCTAGCCAAGCAAGAGAATGAAATGCTATCTCTAAAAAATAAATTAAAAAAACAAAAATAAACAAGCAAGAAAGAAAAGAATTAAAGATTCATAGACAATACAAATACATAGAAATAAATTACATTTCTGTATGCTAGGAAATATCAATGAAAATTAAACTATAATCATTAAAAAATGAAAACTATATATTATGTTGATATGCATGATACTCTACACTAAAAGCTATAAAATGTTTCAATTTTTTAAAAAAGATATAAACACTTTCAGACTCGATATTGCTAAGATGTCAGTTCTTATGTAGTCTGTAAACTGAAAACAATTTGAATAATCGTATAAGCCTATTGCAAGATGTTTTTAAAAACAAAGATAAAGAATAGCTAAGTGAATCTTGAAAAAGAATAAATTTAAGGATTGAAGCCACCAGATTCCAAGATTTTCTGTAAGTCTGTAGTAATTAAGAAAGATTCTTATCAACATAAAGATTTACAAAATGGTGAATTAAAGTAAAGGGAAAGTCCAGAAATTATCTACATAGATATGGCTACTTGATTTAAAACAAAGACATCATATAAATACAATCTTTCAGGGAAAAGCACTGGAGCAGCTGAACTTTCATGTGGAAAATTTAATTATCATTATATCAAATCATTAACAAAAGACATTTATGAGTCATAGTCCCACATGTGAAACTTAACAAAAAAATCTTCTAAAAGAAAGCTTGTAAAAATATTTTTGTGTCTTTGTAAAAAGCAAGGTGTTGTTAGGATGCAAAAAGAAAGCATTAACCAAAACATGTTTTAAAACTAGCATATTGAATTTTATTAAATTTATTAACTTTTGCTTATCACAGCCCATGGGGACTATATCCTGTTTTGTAAACTTTCTTACTCTGTAAACCTATCTTTCTCTTTGTAAATAAACTTTGTTTTACACTTGCATTAAAAAACAAAAACAAGCAAAAGAAAATCAATATAAGGAAACCAAACAAATGTTTCAGGACATGAAAGGATAAATATGGAAACCTCACAAAAGAGATAGACAATAAAAGAAAGATACAGCAGAACTTAAAGAAATGAAAGAGTCACTTCAGGGATTGCAAAACACAGAAGAAAACTTCAACAACAACTTAGATCAAGCAGAATAAAGACTCTCAGAGCTTGAAGACAAGGCTTTCAAACATTGTCTAACTGTCAATCAAACGCACAGGAAAAAGAATAAAGAAGCAGTCCCTCAGAGAAATACCGGACTCTGTGAAATAAGGCAATACATTAATTATGGGTATCTCAGAAACAAAAGAAGAAAAAACAAAACGCATGGAAAAACTATTCAAGGGAATTATTGAGGAGAATTTCCCTATTACTGCCAGAGTTTCAGACATCCAGACATAAGATGGTTATCAAACTCCAGGAAGATTCATAGCAAATGGAACTTCTCCAAGACACATATCATCAATCTCACCAAAGACAACATAAGGAAGAAAATTCTGCAAGCACCTACATAAAAGCAACAACTAACCTACAAAGGAAACCCCATCAGTCCAATCGCAGACTTCTCAGAGGAGACCTTACAACTTACAAGCCACAGAAGGGATCTAAGAAACCCATTTTCAGGAAAGTCTTCCAGCAACACATTAATGATGAACAAACAAAACTTTTTCAGAGAAGCAAACACTAACAGAATTTTTCACTACTAGGCTTGTCACACAGGAAATACTCAAAAGTGCATTATACATGGAAAAGCACAATGTATATCAACCACTGTGAAAACATCTCAAAGCTAAATCACATAGCTCTGATAAAACAATAGCACAGTAGGTGTGTTCCCACTAATTGCCCAGTACTGGCGAAACTTATTAAAGGTAGAGTATTAATGTCTTTATATAGTGATCAAGGAAATGCCATGAAGGATATCTGTAACAGTATGATCAAAATATTTCTGAATGTATATGAATCGTGCCCTGTGATTGCACCAATGT
>CAUYON010107061.1:0-30412 GCA_963573935.1 Arctocebus calabarensis
CTGAGTCTCTTTCTCCACTTTGCTCCTCTTTCATGCCCACTAACTAGCGACCCCACAGGGCTGTGGTCCTACTCCCTCCAATAAGCAGATGTGCTGGGCCCTAGCTTAGTGTCTGTCAAAGTAAAGGAAGTTCAATGCTCCCATGGCCCGGTCACTACCTTCTGCTACCACCTTGCTGGGGGAGCTGAGGCCTGCCTGCCTTGGTTACTCAATAGCTACTGGTGAGTGTTCCACTTGGACTCAGTCTAATTCTGAGGGTAACAGGTCCGCGAATGCTTTCCTCCCTCACCCATAGCACCTTTGCTCCTGCCACTCTGCAGCACCTTATAGAGTGAGTTCTGGTTTCCTCTGGCAGTCCTCAGAGTTGGAGAGGTGTCTCTCCAAGATTAAACCCTGGCCAGATCACTCTATTCTTGCTGGATCTTTGTGGAGAGTGACCCTGTGTAGCTCCCCTGCCACTGCCCCAGCCAGGGAGTTCTGGCTGTGGGAGCAGCTCTGGAGTGTGGGGCACATGGATCCAGTAGCAGGGTGGAGGATGCTGCACATGGTTCTGGCAGTGCCTGACGCCCAGTGACTTAGGCAAGGAGAGAGCTTGGCTCACGATTCTGGCCAGGAGGGGGTGGGGGGCAGTGCAGAGGCAGGGCGGGTGTGGGGAGCAGGGCAAACAGGATGCATGGCTCTAGCAGTCTCTGACCAGGCAGGGGGCCCTGTGCAGAGGTTGGGTGGGTGCCGGGAGCAGGGCTCAAGGGATATGTGGCTCCAGCAGTCTCTGGCCAGGTGGAGGTTTGGAGTGGAGGGAGGGAGGGCGCCAGGGGCAGGGTGCAGGATTTGCAGGTCAAGCAGGCTGTGGCCAGGTGGGGGGAGGACTGTAGAGCCTCCTCCTACAGTCTCTGCAGGGGTTAGGCCTCTAGTTCTTCAGGTAAGGGGTGAAGTGTGGACTGGAAGTTCACAATGGCAGGGAAAACTTTCAATTTTTCTGCCTAGCAAGAGGGTGCTCAGAGTCACAGCAGAGTCTCTCTGGGGAAGTAGTCCCAAATTCCTACAGCTCTTACCCACAGGGCGACACAAGAGGTCCACAGTTCACCACTCGCCTGTAGAAAACCCACAGGAGTAAATGAAGTGAAAAAGGAAAGAAAAAAAAAAACCCACAGCTTTCTTGGGGGAGGAGACAGACACTTTTCCTTTCAGATGAATTTTTTTTTGTTTTTTGAGACAGAGCCTCAAGCTGTCACCTTGGATAGAGTGCTGTGGCATCACAGCTCACAGCAACCTCAAATTTCTGGCCTCAAGTGAGTCTCCTGCCTCCACCTCCCAAGTAGCTGGGACTACAGGTGCCCACAACAACACCATTGTTTGGCGGCCCGGGCTGGATTTGAACCTGCCAGCTCAGGTGTACGTGGCTGGTGCCTTAGCCTGTTGAGCCAGAGGTGCCGAGCCCCTTTCGGATGAATTTTATACTTTTTTTTTTTTTAATCATTTTATTGAATCATAATTCTGTACATTGGTGCAATCATAGGGCACGATTCATATACATTCAGAAATGTTTTGATCGTACTGTTACAGATAGCCTTCATGGCGTTTTCTTGATCACTATATAAAGACATTGATACTCTACATTTAATAAGTTTCCCCAGTACCCTGCTAAGATGCACCGTAGGTGTGATCCCACCAATTGCCCTCCCTCCACCCGGACTCCCCCCTCCCCTCCCCTCCCTTTCCCCTTTCCCTGTATTCCTATGCTATCATTTGATCAGTGGACCTTTTTATTCTTTGCCATAAGAATTTGGTTTGAGATAGCTTCTTGTGTATATGAAGAAAATCGTTTTGTGCCTAAGCACACTTGCTCACAAATCATTAAAGAGAAAGAAAAATACAGGTTAGGGGTGGAGAATCTGAAGCCTTCTGGGTCTTTAAGTACAAATTTTTGACAACCATAAATTTTATAGGATAAATCCTTTTATTTTTATTAATAGATTTTTAATCTATTTGTTTTATGTTTTTATTTTTATGTTTTTCTTTTTAAAAAAAAGTATTTAAAGTACCAACAAATATAATAAGTTTCAACAAAATAATCATTCCATATTTATGGCACAATTAGAATATTAGTGAGCCAAAAGGGCTAACTGACTGCTATGCTCATGATTTAGTTTTAACTTTCCCAACCTGATTGGCCCCATTACTGTGTAAGACTGATTAGAGAGAATTATGAGAGTTGAGTTCACCAGTCTATTGCTTTACACCATGGGGCACTGTATTTCTGTGTATTTTTTAGTTCTGTCTGCTTAATAGCCCATCGTGTCAAAGAAGACCAAGAGATTGCTAAAAGAAGAAAACATATTTTTTAATGAGGATTGAAAACTGCAATATTATCTTGTATCTGCTAAAGATAAGATCATTTGCTTGCTTTGTGATACTGCAAATCAACATCAGTGCTCATCAGCATTATAACACTCACAAGGACCACAGATATTTTATATTAGAAGGGGAAGTGCAAAAGGTTGTATTGCAGAAATTAAAAGATGAAAAGCAAAAGCAAAGACAATTCTTTCAGCTAGCATAAGACCTGGAAATAATGCCACTGAAGAAACTTACAAGGTGGCTTATATAAAAAAACAAGAAAGCAATTTACTGATGGAAAAATTGTGAAAGAATGCATTCTCCAAGTTGTAGGGTGTTTAGATCCTGACAATATTTCAAAGTTCAAACAACTGCCTTTTCCAAGGAGAACCATAATGATTGGCACATAGATTAGCCTTTAACTTATAGAACATCTTTATGCAATGATTAAAAAGTAAAATATGTATTACTCAATGGCTTTGGAAGAATCAACTGATAATACAGACAGCATAGGTTTTATACTTCATTCAGTTCATAACAGATTTTCTTTGTTATGAAGAATTACTAACTTTGGACACTCTTGCAAACAACGTGGGGAATAGGTACCTTCCACAACTTTCAAGATAAATGTAATGATTGAGTGAGTATATGGTCAGATGGTGCACCTTCCATGACAGGAAAAAATGAAGAGTTTATTGCACAGATTTAAAAAAAATAAGCATTAACAGATTCAGATGCTCTCATTTCTTTCATTATATCTAGAATCAGCAAAATCTCTGTGCTATTTTAATAACATCTAGTGACAAATTATAGGTATTGTTAACTATATTTATGCAAATTTGGTGGGGCATCTGAATTTGTAACATGCAAAAATTGAAATATAAGGTATTCAGTGTGTATTTGCTATACCATTCTAAAGTGTGTTGGCTCTTTCAGGAACAGGTGCTAGCCAAAATTTTATCACTGTGAGAACACACCATTAAATTTTATGAAGAGCAAATTCAGCAATACAAATTATTGAAAGGAGTTTTCTATAGAAATGCAGCATTTCTGAGTGATATCATGTCAAATCAAAATGAAATGAATTTTTTTTTTGGCATGGTGATGCTAAATCTATATATAACATATAGCAAAAAAATTAAGTTTTTCAAAAAAAGTTATCCTTTTTCAAAACACTTCTTCAAAAGGAAATTTCAGATGAACATTTTTTTACAGTGACCTTTACAGTTTGCAAAGGTCACTGATGAACACGATGACATATGTAAATCAATTGAAGAATATGCAACTGTTATAAGACCTATTAATTGAAGAATACAATGAAAGGTTCCCTGACTTTAAGCATCATGGCATCACACACAAATTAACATCTCAGTCTCACCTAGTTGATGTCATCAAGGCACTTAAAGAGCTACAGATGGTATTGATTGAACTCTTGGTAGATGACATTTCAAAGTCATTGTTTGATGCTAAGATCCAATTGAAATATGGAAAAATGCACTAGAACATCAATGCTTCAACAATATACTCAAAAAATGCTTTCTCTCTTTTCAATCATTATTGCTGAGAATATACATTCTCCCACCTAACCCAAATCAAGATGCCCTTAAAGTCACAAATGACTGACACCCATCTAGAGGATCAACTGAAACTGCAGACCTCCCTGTTGGAACCAAATATTCAAATACTTTCCAACACAAAGCAGATACAACTAAGCCATTAAAAAGCTAGTTAACTTTAAAATTAACAAATAGTATTCCTTTTTTTAAATTATTAAGTATATAGTAGGTAGATTAAATGTTAAATTATTAAGTATATAGTAGGTAGATTTTTCCAAAGTAATGTACATTTTTAAGTATATCTAATTGAAATTTCTTTAATGTTATAGCTAAATTAATGTAGCCTTCTAACATGAAAAGGTTTCCCACCCCTGCAATAGACAAAGGTGATACGACATTAAGCAGCCCAAGTTTCTCCAACTTTAAATCTGAGCTCTCCAAGAGGAGCATCTACCACAAACGGTGTTGTCATCATTAATAAATATTTATCAGGTGTTTTCTATATGTAGACAACTTACCTAGAAGCGGGGCATTATACTGAAATGTACATACATGCATTATTAAATCTCCTCAGTGCAGCAGAAGTGAAACTTGACAGATAGGTAATAATGTAAAAGTTCTTTATAGTTTCATAAACATTCAGAAATGATAGTGTAAACTTTGTATTTATTATCCAAAGGCCATCAATCCAGTATGCGCTCTCTTTGTTCAAGGAGAAGTGAACGCTTAAGTGGTGAAAACTGCAATGCCCTAGAAAAACTATGAGTAGAAAGTTTTATATACGTTTTCCTATTCATCTTGGTGTTCCATATAGAAAGCAGATACATCAAGAGCAGCATCTTCTTCTAGAATCCCCTCCCAGTCTAAATTTGGAAGTGCTTCAAAAGGAGTTAAAGACCTTATTTACCTATGTACTGATAAAATGAAGCAAGATTACAAAGCTTTCTGCTAAACTTTCTAGGAATGTTGAAAACAGACCCGAGGATATCCATATACTTCTCCCATTTCAAAATGTGGCCTGAAAAATATGTATTCTATTTTCTTAAATTTCCAAAATCATCCTTCATTTTGCAACAGAAAAGACCTCCAGGGCTCTGATTTCTAATCCCAGCTCATTATTGAACTGCTATATGACCTTGGACAATGCACTTAACCTTTTAGAGCTTCACTTGTCTTACTTGTCCTGTGTGGGTAATACTCCTGAGCCAATTCACAGGACAGCTGTTAGGATGAATAATTAAACGGGATTGAAAGTTTTTGCAAATGTTGTCTCTCTCTCTCTCTCTCTCTCTCTATATATATATATATATATATATATACAAAAAACAAAAAGAAAAAAATTTTAAAAGCCAGCTATTATATAAAAACCATTATATGAAAAACTAAGACAAAAACTATTTAATAACCAACTATTTTAAATTGTCCATGAACTTTATGGACACCATATATATATATGGTGTGTGTGTGTGTGTATACACACAGACACACACATATGTATAATACCAGTGAAATTGAAATTCTTTATATGCAAGCCCTCAACATAGTATTCTTAAGGAAAAACTCATGTTTATATTTGCTTAAACTACTTAGAGATAAGGCAAATCAATTTGCTCTCCATGACAGACACAACACATTCACAAAAGCCTAAACTATAATTCAAAATTTCTAGGGCCTTTCTCCAATTTCCTCTACCTCCTATCCCCCAAGCACTGTTGTTCTTAACACCTCTGTAATTTAGAAGCTAATCTGATTGAACAGTAACCCTCTTTAAACTTTCCCTTCCTCTTACATTCTACATATCACAACTGAAGTCACCCATAGCTAATCTCAGTCTTAAACCCAGACTGTACATCAGAATCTCAGATATGCTTTTTCAAACTCCTAATGCCTCCAAATCCAAACCAATTGGATCTCTGCTGAGTGAGGCCCAAATAATAGTATGTTTTTTTAAATCCTCAGGACAAAAAACCAATAATCTAGCACAATTAAAGCAATGTGTCTCATTTATCCAATATGTATAACAGGAAAAAAGACAACTCAGGATGCTGAACTAAGCAACAGAAAATGAGAGGATGGCAGCTAAATCATCACTGCTCTCAACACATTTTCAAAAAGCTTGCCCTCTAGCTAAGTATATCATAATGGGTATAATTGGAAATGTATACTATAAACAATGAGGGTTAACAATGTCATTTATAATGATGAGTTGCACTTGTCTGTCCTTCTTGCCAATGTGTGCCAAAATGACAGGGATTTATTTTTATCCTTCATCCTGGCTTCTTTTCATTTTTACAGAGGAAGTGTCTAGTGGCCGCCTGCTATAGGCCTCCCTAATGGGCTCTGTCAGCATTAAGACTGAAACACATGGGAACATCATATTGCACAGTACACAGAAAGGTTCGGAGGGCACAAATGTCATCTCTGATATAACCTCAAGATACTGTCATCATTAGTCGACAATACTAAATGTTGTTATTAGTTAAACTCTTTAAAATAATCTGTGTTGCCCTATCTTAGTATCACTTTATGTCTTTAGACATAAGACAGTGCTACTCAGGCCTAGCACTGTGCTGAAAGATAGCTTCCAGGTCAAACTTATGTGTCATAGTAGAGCGAGGACACAGATAGGACACAGCTAGTAGCCTCGAAGCCTGAGTTCTTCTATTCTTAAGGAGAGTGAAGGGTATCGCTGGGCCACTTGCCGTTATGGAGACTGTCATGCTCTGAACCCACCTGGCTCACTGTGGCTCAAACACAAAAACCTTGGGCATTTGGTACAAACATTTTTCAACGTCCCTTCCAGGATAAGTCTACAAGGAAAAGCAAGGTGTGGTGAATCACTCAAATACTAAATATCAGTTGTGGCAATAAAAGTTTGATTTTGAGGACAGAGGTAAGCCATGATTAAAGGAAATAACTCTGCAAATGTAAACCAATTAAAATTATTTATTTTTAACTATAAATTTTAGCACAATGTATCTTTTTAATGCACGAGGTATACACTCTTGCCTGTCTTGATGCCATTATTTTTGCAGCGTCAACAACCCGTCACTAACCTTTGAAATTCTTTTTTATGGCTCAGTATTAATGTAATAATATGACTTCTAGAATCAATAAACTGGCTCGGTGCCTGTAGCTCAGTGGCTAGGGCACCAGCCACATACATTGGAGCTGGCAGGTTCGACCCCAGCCTCAGCCTGCCAAACAATGACAACCACAACCAAAAAATAGCTGAGTACTGTGGCAGGCACTTAGAGTCCCAGCTACTTGGGAGGCTGAAGTAAGAGAATTGCTTAAGCCCAGGAGTTTGAGTTGCTGTGAGATGTGACGTCATGGCACTCTACCAAGGGCAACATAGTGAGACCATGTCTCAAAAAAAAAAAAAAAATCAATAAATCTGGAGTCCAAGATCTGTGAACCTGGAAAAATTACTTATTTCCTGGTGCCTCAAAGGGAAATAGTAAGAATACCTTATGATGGGACTTTGAAGAAGAAGAATAAGGTAACAGAACATAAAGTGGTAAGTTCAGAGCATGGATCCAGTTAAGTAGTAAAAATGTTAGTTAGTGTAGGGGTGGATTAGGCATATTCCTTCTCTTTTCTAACGACTCCACTTCCTTTGATACTGAGCAGGGATCCCGTTTCCACAATCTTTCCATGTCCCCCTCGGCTGAACACCCTTTTCCCGTGTCCCTCTTCCTCTACAGAGCACCATGTTGCACACCATTGTTTTTGTGACTTTCTGCCACTGACCAGTGAGCCTCTCTAGGTCTCACTGTGGTGCTTAAAATTTAGTAGGGATCAAATAAATGATTACTGAATGAATAAAAGGATGAATGAATGAAATCCATGACTGAATGAACATACAGCCATCTACATTTATTTTTTCTTGAACAGGAAGATGTAGACATTAGTTTCTAACAATACAGAGGACTATATGCTTGGAGAAAGTCTTGTAACACAGGGTCACTAAAATGCTGAAGAATTTGGGTTTTTAATTCAATTTAAAATTGATCACGATTTTAATTTTAGAAGTTTCCAGATATATTAAATGAACTTAATGTGCATGTCTGCCAGCTTCAATAACTATCAGCATATGGATAAACTTGTTTCTTCTATAATCTACCCCAGTGGTCCTCAATCTTCCTAATTGAGGAGGCCACATAACCCACAGGTAGAGAGCCACTACCCTACCCACTCACACACATCCTGAGCAGCTACAAGACTATTCAGAAAGCATATTATTTATATGCAGATATTTCAGAGTAGATTTTTAAAAGATAAGGGCTCTTTTAAAAATTATCTTTTACAATATCATAGTAACCTATAAAATGTATTAATGCTAATTCTCCTCTAATATTAATACCCAGCTGTCATTTAGACTGTAGTCGACATGTCCTAAAGGTTCCTCCCTCTTTTATTTTTGTTTCCTTTGCAATTCTCTTCAAAGAGCTTCTAGAAAAAAGCTACTAGGTTTTAAACACTGCAGTAAGAGCTGAAGAAGCTCACTGGTCAGAGGCAGAAAGTCATAAAACCAGCAGTGTACAATGTGATGTTTTATAGAGTAAGAGAACACGGGGAGAAACTGAGGAGGTGTGGGAAGTGGGTTAGGAAGTATTCTGGAGCATTGGTCCTCAGGAATATTTCTCCATCGCTGGTGCTGAGAGCCCAGCTGGTAACAGAAAAGGTAAATCAGAAACCAAGAGGCAAAGCCTACTGTCAGAGCACAGAGTGGGGTTGGTTACTCATCACTATGCATACACACAAATAAAGCTTGAATCCCTTGCTTTGGTACTGAGAGTGAAAAAAAATAAAAATAAAAAAATAATAACCCTCCTCCAGCAGGAGAAATAGAGACGGTGCTTGTCTGTCTTGACCCGGATTTTGAGAGGAACAAAATAAATGAATGAATGAATGAATAAATAAATAAATAAAAGACATCACCCTAACATTTCCTAGCCAGATGCCTTTATTAAAATATTCATGGAGTGGGAATTCACACTATTTTCTTTAGAAGAAGAAAACTCAAGACACAGACTACTTATAGGTGTTCTATAAGAAAAATATTGGAGAATATTATATTAGAAGACTATAGGAGGGGATACTTTTCTAGAAATAGAGACCATGAGAGAACAAAACAAAAATTATTATTTCTGATCCCCAAAACTTTTCATTCTAGTAAATAAAGACAATTTGAAAATAAATAAGGTAATTATTTAGCATTGCACATGATAATTAAATGTGCAACAAGAAAAAGAGTAGGGAATGTGTCCGTGTGTATGTCTATGTGTGTGTGTGTGTGTGTGTGTGTGTGGTGGGGGAAAGGATGTCACAATTTTAAATGCAAAAACCTCAATGAGTAGCAAATATTTGTGTGAAAACTTGACAGAGGTAGGGGGTCATCTGTGTAGTATCTAGAGAAAGAGAAGTGAAGGCATAGCCAAGGTCCAGAGTATAATTCTAGACAGACCAAAGGGGACAAGAGTGTCAGTATCACTGAGAAGGGAGATAGGAAATGAGAGGCAAGAAGGTAAGAGAAAGAAATTGGATTCCTATGCAATACGACTTATAAAAATGAATTTTTCAAGACAAAATGTTTCAAAAGAAAAAGATGGGATAATATCTTTATAACTTTGGGACAGGAAAAAATATCTTATAATACAAAAATGAAAAATGTAAAAAATTGATTAATTCAACTATTAACAAAATTAAGCATTTCTGTTCACCAAATGACAACCTTCACCCTGAATGGTGATAATTGACATGAGACTAATAAAGTTTGCCACAAAGAATATAATCTTCAAAACAATAAGAAAAACAGCTCAACTATTTCAGCCACTTCACAAGTGCTCTACATGAATCAACTCACTTTATCCTCATAGCCACCCTAAAACAGTTACTTTTCTCATTCCCCTTTTGCAGGTAGGATAAAATACAGGTACAAGAGGTTTTCTTCCTTGTCCTAGGTCCCTGAAAGTGGTAAAAGGGTTTGAAAAAAATTCAAGCAGTCTGTGTCACCAAAACATACTTCTCCTTGTTCCTATTCCCTCCCATCCTTGAATGTTCTCAGCTGAAGAACTGCAATTCAGTAAATAACCTCAGTTAATGTGCTGGTCACTGCACATGACAACTATTCCCAGGAATCACAACCCAAAGTGAGGTAGGATTCTGGCCCCTAAAGAAAGTGAATAAGGGCTGGAGCAGCATCATGAGTGTGTGATCCTGGCTGACTAGGGATGGTTTAGGGCTCTGTGGCAGCAGTCATGAAATTCAGAATAATTATTAATCAAGGGACTCCACCTTTTCATTTTGCAGAAGACTCTCAAATTATGTCATTGATCCTGATAAGAACACATGGGAATGTAGGGAATTAGTGAGACTCGCTGGGTCTTTGGGATAATTTTACTCTTTAGAGACACTTGTGCAGGAGAGGTGACTGAAAAGAATTTGTGCCTTGCTACAGTTCTGAGGATTGCTTACTGTTGTGTTTCTTAAATCCCAGGAGCAAAAGAGAGCATTTGCATATTCATCAAGTTATGTGAAGTCTTCAGGGTGGGTGAAAAATTCAATGCAGTCTGGGTCATAAAGACACACCATTAAACAATGGTAATTCATGGGCTTATCTATTGCTATGGCAGTGGTTCTCAACCTTCCTAATGCTGTGGCCCTTTAATACAGTTCCTGTGGGTCACGACCCACAGGTTGAGAACCACTATGCTATGGTGTTTGAATGTTTGTGCCCTCCATATTTCATGTAGAACTTTAAACCTCAATGTGGCAGAAGTGAGAGGTGGTGCCTTTAAGAAGTGTTTGGGCCATGAGGGTTCTGCTGTCATGAATGGATCAACCCATTAATGGATTAATAGATTAATGGGTTAATCTATTAATTGGTAGGCTATCATGGGAATAGAACTGGTGGCTTCATAAAAATATGAAAAGAGACCTGAGCTAGGATACTCAGTCCCCTCACTATGTGACACACTGTACCACCTTGGGGCCTTTCAGAAGAGTCCCCACTAGCAAGAAACCCATCATCAAATGCACCCCCTATACATTGGGCTCTGTAGCCCCAGAACTGCAAGAAATACATTGTATCTATTTATAAGTTACCTGGCTTCAGGTATTCTAAGTAGCAGAAAATGGACTATGACACCTATGAGTCACATTTTTCTATTCAAGAAAACATTGTCCTCATTTCTTGCCCAGATAATTGAATGGTCCCCTAAATTTCCCACTGGTTTAAAATGTTGTATAATCTCATTATTTTCTGTACTATTTTATTTTTCTAAAACCCAAATGTGATTTTATCACACCCATGCTTACAATTTAATTTCCACCAGAATTCCAGATAAGGTCCAAACTCTTCAGAACGGCACAGGTCACTTGATGAGCTGGTTCCCGCATATCTCCCTAACTCCATTCCTTATCGTTCCCCCTATGGGTTATGCATCCTAAACATCATGAGCTGCCTGTAATTCATTCAATTACAATGCACTCTAACACCATCAAGCTTCTGCATACACATCCCCGCTGCAACTTCTTAACTGGAAACTTCTATCCCATGTTTGCCTGATAACTCCTGATCTACCAACTCTCCCCTTTGGGTCACTTAGCTAGAATAAGACCCTCTCCTCTCTGTCTCCATAATTTCCTGTACTCATTTTTTTTAGAGAAAACCTAAGTTGACATACCTGAATCCCCTATTTAAAAGTTCTTTGATTAAAGTAACCCCATTGTATTCATCTTTAGTTGGCATAAAAAATGGTATATTCTAAGTCCTAAAAAAGGTTTACTGAATTAATGACACACTTACTATCATTCATTCAATAAATATTTAGGCACATACTTTGTGGAAGCCCCCATTCAACATGTTTTAGCTGTGAAGAAAACATGAAGCATATGCCCTAGATGGGATAGTAGTAAGTGATAGGAGATAATTATATAGCACTAATGAGCAAGCAGGGTTTTATAAAAAGTAGTTCGAGAAAGGCTCTCAGTTACACTTGAACTGAAAACAAAGTGTTGGTCAAAGGCACCCAAACAAAGGGCTAGAAGAACTGTTCAGGGAGAAGAAACAGTAAGTAAATGTCTGAACAAGAGGGAACAAGCTTGGTCAGAAAGGAAACCAACGTAGCTAGCGAGAAGCAAAGCGGGCAATATGTGGGTTCACAAAGCTGCCAAGCACCAAACGGTGGGGATGGCCTTCCTAACAGGAAAGGAGACACACGTCACCAAACCCTCTATGTCCTGGGAGACCCTCCACCTCCCTCACCTACATCTCCTTCAGGTAGGTGAAGTGACATCTGAATCATGACTTTGGCAACAAGAAAGGGACATGTGTAGCTCCCAGATCTCCCCCCCTCTTTCTTTGTGGTATATCTGCTCAGAAGATATAACATATTCAGTTCTGTTCTCAGCTGTGGTCACCTAGGAAGAATTTTCAACTATCTGGCATGGCTGTAAACAGTTAGGAAAATCTAATGCTGAGGTTGAGAATCAGCTGACATTTTGTTCTCATTCTGTTTGATTAACTGTCACTTGTTTCTGATTTTGAATAGAGGGAAAGATGGGTGGTAAAAGAATTCTTCAAAGTTCAAGGCCACGTATGATTTGTTGGTCTTGTATTTCACACTCCATACAATGTAACTCAATTTAAATTTAATTATCTCTTATTACATGCATTAATCTACTACCCACCTATATGAATCTCTCCTCCACACACACATACACAGTTCTAAGTATCTTCTGTTTATAAAATCCATATTTATGGCCTAAGCTTGAGTACTTGTGGATACTAAAACTTACCTAAGGGAAACAAAATATGTTATGGAGGACAAGGAGGGAATTACCATGTATGCAGCAGCTATTGCCAAGCAAGCCTCCTGGTATGGGATAAGAAAATACCATGATCTAAGTTGTCCTACAGATACTGTATCTATGTGGCAAAATAGGTGTAATATGTATGCTGCAAATCAGCATATAAAGTTTCAGAGAGGTTACCTAAATTTTATAATACACAGCCAAAAAGTGGCAACACCAAGTGTCCATTATGAGTCTGTTAGATTCTAAAGTTCAAGGTCCAACCTCTTCCCATTACACCTGCGGAGATCAAGAAAGAATACAATTAAGCGCTATGCAACCTGGATCAAATACCCATTCAAAGCATTGTGGCTAGTCAGCTATGACAGAGGACATTGTTGGTCAAGTTAGAAATTAACGCAATTCCAACAGAACTCTCACCACATCTGTGTGATTTGCTTTTCTACTTTGTGTATCCATAAGATGTTAAAATAGAGTTATGAGAAGCATATTTTAGGTATCAGCAAACTTGGAAAGATTTCAAATGGCAGAGTCGGCCACTCTTAGCAAGCTTATTTTTGGATATTTTATTCCTTACCATCAGAGACATGTCATTCAACAGATATTCTATCTGAACCATCTATATGTAGCAACTAAACTTTGAAGCAACCTCAAGAGATTGGCAGACTCCCCAGGGATGATTTTTCTATTTAGGGGATGCTTAAAAGTTGTTTGTTTAAACCATAAGCAATCTATTTCATTTTGAGCATGAATTTAATAGCTTCTTGAATTGTTATCAGACATAAATTATTTGCTATTCTTATAAAACCTGGAGTTTCAAATTGACATATTAAGATACCCACATTCAACTCCACTTCTAACTTCAGGCTTTATTATACTAATACAAATTAAACAGTTTATAAGTCTACCATCATATTAGCTAATCCAGTGAGTCAAAAACCTCTTGAAACCACACTCTAATTTAGAATCATACTAAAATGGGACCAAAGCCAAGGAAGCAAATAAAATTATTTTTTTAATTGCAGAAGATTATTTAATAAACTTAAAGAAACACCCCAGGCAAATCAAAACTAATTTATTCATTTTCTTCATAGAAAGTACATAGAAGTCTAAAAATAAACTCCTAATTAGAATGGATACCTTACTTTCTGAAAAACAATTCATTCACCTCTATAGACAAATAAGGATCATATTGTATGATGCACAGAAAATTCTAGAATGTAGGAATGAAATCAGCCAGAAGTAAAAATGTTTTGTAAAGAATGAACATTCCCATCCAAAGAAACATAGATTTTTGCCACCAACATTAACAATAAGTTGTTTGAATATCCATGTTTGCCACAGAATTTATTTATAGCAATGTGAAATTAGGGTTGGCTGTTTAAGAAGACATGGCATTGGCTTTCAGGGGTAAAGGACAGATCTCAATGCACTAAACAACTACATTTAGTTGGCCATTTCTTTTGCTTTTTTATTTGTTTGGTATGTTGGCTTATCTTATAAGACAACTGAGACAAATTTTTTTATCATAGACTATTGATAGGAATCATTGCCAAGACACTTTTATGAAGTGCACACAGACTGTGTATCTTGTTTGAAGTAAAACATATGACCTAGGTCATACTTAGAGTGAGTGCTTACTCTCTACTCCCAGTTTCCATCGCACATGAAGTGTTAATTGTACTGTGTTTATATTCTTTGGAGCTTCATTTTCCTTTTCACTATTTCTACCTAATTTACAATGGCTCTCTTCCCAAACGAAAGGTGTGAAGTGCCAAAAGTTTGGCTTTTTAGTTGGGAACATGCTAGTTCAGCACTGAGATGGGGTAGTGGGACACAGGGAGAGATAAATCAGGTTCTGAAATCCCTCCAAGGAGCTCGGCTTGAGCAACTTGGAAAGGCCAAATTCCACAGGCCCCTCCCTGAGGGGATGCTCCTGCACTCAATCCCTGCTGTCTTCAGGCACGACTGCACTCTGACACTTCCAGAGGGGTCTCTGACCTGAGGGATTACTCTAACAGTGTGCTACAGGACTAAGGGACTTTATGCTAAAATACAAACTGAACCATAGGATTCTCATTCTTACTGACTTCTCTTATTATCTTAGTCAATAAAGAGTCCAAAGGGAAGTTTCTGCCAATGTTGGGTACTTGAGTTAAAAAGTCTCATTATTGAGCATCTACACAAAAGAAAAACGTCATTTTCACCATAAGGATATTTGCACTCACATGTTTATAGAAGTTCAATTCATAATCACCAAGATGTGGAACCAACCCGGGTGCCCATTAACCCATGAATGAATTAATAAACTGTGGTACATGTTACGATGGAATACTATTCAGCCATTAAAAGGACAGTTATTTTTCACCTTTTGTAACATCTAGATGGATTTGGAGAACTCTCTCCTAAGTCAAGTACTGCAAGAAAGGGAAAACAAGCATCACACATGCTCAAAAATAAAAAGGAACCACGAAATTAACAACCACATGTTCACTTGAGAGAAATATTCAATCAAATTCTAGAATTGGGGTAGGGTAGAGAGAGTTTGGCAAGTTCCCACTCAAAGAGAATACTGCACTTCTTAAGTGAAAGACACAACTACTATTCAGACTTTACCTTATAAATGCAAATAATGTAACTTAACCATTCCATCCTCATATTAATCTGAAATAAAAGATGGAGACCTTACATCATTTGTATTAATCTGAATGGAGGTGAAGTGCATTCATCTTAGTAAAGTATTACGAGAATGGAAAAGCAAGAATCCAATGTATCAATATGAAGCCAACAGATGATCTAATACATGACCAAATATGAGAAAACGCAATTCAATTCAAGAGGGGGGAGAAGGAAGGAACGAGTGGGATTGGTGTGATCCTACTTAATGGGCACAATATAAGAGTATATGGCACAGCTCTTGGATGAAGGACACAACTACAAGAGGGACTGTACCTTACCAATGCAAATGTTGTAACCTAGTTGTTTGAACTCATCTTAATTCTTAACTAAAGTGCAAAACAAAGTAAAATATCTAAAGCACTTAAAAAAAAGAAATTTTGTAGAGTAGGGACTGGGCAGCTGTTCTGGGGCCTTGTTCCTGCTAGTTATAGGGTAGAGAGATTCTGATGCAGCCATTAGAAGGGGAAGGCCATCAGACATAGAGAAGCAGAGATAAGAGGAACCACACTGGTCCCAAAAGATAAAGAAAGGCGCCTCAGTTCCTGTCAGCATCTCCAGTTCCCATTATGCCCCAATGGATTAACTTTCCTTATGTCTGGAGATCTCTGAGCTCTCCTGTTACAAGTTCTCAGCAAGTCCCTTTTCACCTAATGTGCCTTAAAGACCTTTGACCCTTGAAAAACAAAGCAGACAAGGGGGAAGGGGCAAGATGGCCGACTGAAAGCAGCTCCCGAAGGAGGCTCCTGACCAAGCAGAAGGGTAATGTCCAGAAAACGCCCAATTGAGCTGAAGACTGGGAGCCCAGCCGAGAGAGAAGTGATAACTGCAGGTCACCTCTGTTGAGGCAAGCTGCGACTCCAAGAAAGCAAGCTTCAGGTACAAAATTCATTTGAAACAAAAAATATCCATCCTCTCCCCGAAGAAAGCTGTGGTCTGTTTTGCTTTCTGTTTCCTTTCTTTTTTTCTCTTTATTTACTCCTGCAGGTTTTCTGCACATGAACAGTGAACTGTGGACCTCCTGACTCACCCCACAGGAGAGTGCCCTGGAAAGTGGGGATTACTTCTCCAGCCAACCCCCTGTGACTCTAAACACTCTCTCGCTAGGCAGCAAAATTGAACTAAAGTTTACTGGGCCATTCTGAATTTCTAGTAAGCCCTTCCCCCTTACCTGATGAACCAGAACCCTAACCACTGCTGAGACTGTAGGAGGAGGTTCTTGAGCAGCACCTCCCCTCTCTGTTTGCTAGACCAAGTGCTTCACCTGGCAAAAGACTACAGGGGCTGCACCAAGCCTCCCCCTCCCCAAGAGCCAGCTGCAGCTATGGAGCACAGCACACGACCCTGCCCCAATGTGCTTGCCTCGGGACCCAAGCCTGCCCCACTCTAGGAATGTGGTCAGGCACGAGCAACCCTGCTTTGGGTGATGTCGCCTCAGCAGCCAGGCCTGCCCCCGCTAGCGACTCCAGCGGGAATGGGCAACCCCACAGTGGGATGCACCGCCTTGGCACCCAGATCCACCCCACTCTAGGGACAGCGAGGGGCGTAAGCCACACCACCATGGGGTGTGAGCCCCTCGGCACCCAAGCCCGCCCCACTCCAGGGACTGCAGTGAGGGTGAGTGACCAAGAGAAGGCCATGTTGCCTGGGCACCCAGGTCTGCTCCACTGCCACGAACTCCACAGGGACTCTGGAAAACTTACAGAACTCCGCCATGGGCCACACCACCAGGACACCCAAGTCTGCCTAGGCCAGGGCCACCCCAGCCACTCTGTGAGGCTACTCTGGCAGCCTTACAACCCACATCCTCCCTCTACTACCATACCTGCTTCCTCACCAGGTACGTCCATCTGACCAAGGACTCGGGAAGTCACGCGACCCTGTGCCCTCCCTCCAACGCCCTCCCCCGAGTGCCCTCCCCACATCTGTGCGGAGACCACTGCCCGACCAGAGACTACTGGAGCCACTGGCTCTTGTTGCCAAAGCCATTGGGAGGCAGGCATTGTCAGAACCATGTGCACAATACCCAGTCGTGCTACTAGATCCATGTGTGACATGCTCCACTCCAGAGCTGCTCCCATAGCCACAACTTCCTGGCTGGGGCAACCCCAGAGGAGCTACACAGGGTCACTTCCTTCAAATATCCAGCAACAATAGAGTGATTCTACCAGGGTCCTATCGTAGAGAGACATCTCCCCAACTCTCAGGATGGCCAGAGACAACAGCAAAAAACAATCATGGGGTGGAATCAACGGAAAAACTCTGGCAATATGAATAATCAGAGTAGATCAACTCTCCCAAGGAATGATAAGGCAGACACCACACATGATCCCAGGTATAAACAAAAGGCTGAGATGTCAGAAATCGAATTTAAAATCTGGATAGCAAATAAGATCAACAGTATGGAGTAAAAGATACAACTAGAATTTCAAGCAGTAATCAAAAAGATGTCTCAAGAAATCAGTGAATTCAAAAACAAAATAACCAATAATTTTGACACATTGAGACAAGAAGTTGCAGCCATCAAAGATCTGAGAAATACAGTAGAATCCCTTAGTAACAGAATGAACCAAGCAGTAGAAAGGATTTCTAACATTGAAGATAGATCTCTCGAATGCTCCCAAACTTCCAAACAAGAAGAAAAATGGAAAGCAAAAATGAGAGAACTCTGAGATAACTTGAAGAAAACCAATATTCGCTTGATAGAGATCTCTGAAAGTGATGAAATGGCTTCAGAAGACACAGAGTCTCTTCTTCTTGAGATTATGAAAGAGAACTTCCAAGACATGCCAAGAGACTCCAAAATTCAGATAACAGTTTCAGAACTCCAGCACAACTCAACCCGAATAAGACATTCCCCAGACACATTTTAATCAATTTCACTAAAGTTAATATGAAAAAGAAAATTCTGAAAGCAGCCAGATGGAAGAAAACCATAACCTACAAAGGGAAGAATATTAGAATTACTGCAGATCTCTTTGCTCAAACCTTTCAAGCTAGAAGAGAATGGTCATTGACTTTTAATCTCCTAAAACAAAATAACTTTCAACCCAGGATCCTGTATCCAGCTAAACTGAGTTTCATTTACGATGGAGAAATTAAATATTTTAATGAAAATTAAAATTAAATTTAATGAAAATTAAATATTTTCTTTAATGTTGAAGAAATTTGCCACAACTAAACCAGCTCTCTAGGATATTCTCAGACCTATCTTCCATAATGACCACCATAATCCTCCACCACAAAAGTAAACTCACTCAGAATCTTTTGATCAAATTCCAATTTCCACAGCCAGGAAAGGATTAAAAATGACCACCGGATGTCAAAAGGTTTATCAATATTCTCAATTAATGTGAATGGTTTAAATTATTGTTTAAAGAGGCACAGGTTGGATGACTGGATACAAAAACTCAGGCCAGATATCTGCTAAATATTCATCTTACCTTAAAAGATAAATATAGACTCAAGATGAAGGGATGGTCATTTACATTCACGGCAAATGGAGAGAAGAAAAAAGCAGGTGTTGCAATCCTATTTGCAGATACAATAGGCTTTAACCCAACCAAAAAAAGGAAGGATAAGGATGGACACTTCATATTTGTTAAAGAAACTACTCAATATGATGAGATTTCAATTATTAATATTTATGCATCTAACCAGAAAGTGCCTCAATTTATAAGAGAAACACTACCAGACATGAGCAATCTGATTACCTCCAGCTCCATAGTAGTTGGAGATCTTAACACTCCCTTAGGAGTGCTAGATACATCCTCCAAAAAGAAGCTAAGTAAAGAAATTTTAGATTTAAATTTAATCATTCAACATCTGGATTTAACAGACATCTACAGAACCTTTCATCCTAAAGAAACTGAATACACATTCTTCTCATCAACCCACAGAACACACTCCAAAATCGATCACATCCTAAGCCACAAGTCCAACCTCAGCAAATTTAAAAGAATATAAATTATTCCTTGCATCTTTGCAGACCACCATGGAATAAAAGTTGAACTCAATAACAACAGGAATCTGCATACTCATACAAAAATATGGAAGCTAAATAACATTGTGCTGAAGGACAGATGGGTCATAGAGGAGATTAAGAGGGAAACTGCCAAATTTTGGGCACAAAATGACAATGAAGACACAAATTATCAGAACCTCTGGATACTGTAAAGGCAGTCCTAGGAGGAAAATTTATAGCACTGCAAACCTACCTCAAAAAAACAGAAAGAGAGGGAGTTAACAGTTTAATGGGACTTCTTAAGCAACTGGAGAAGGAAGAACATCCTAACTCCAAACCAAGAAGAAGAAAAGAAATAACCAAATTTAGAGCAGAATTAAATGAAATTGAAAACAAAAAAATCATACAACAGATCAATACATCAAAAAGTTGGGTTTTTGAAAAGGTCAATAAAAGAGATAAACCTTTGGTTAACCTAACCAGTAAAAAAAGAGGAAAATCTCCAATTTCATCAATCAGAAATGGTAAAGATGAAATAACAACAGAACCCTCAGAAATTCCAAAAATCCTTAATAAATATTTCAAGAAACTTTACTCTTAGAAATATGAAAATGTAAAGGAAATTGACCAATACTTGGAAGGATGCTACCTACTAAGACTTAGCCAGAATGAAGTGGAAATGTTGAACAGGCATATATCAAGTTCTAAAATAGCATCAGCTGTACAAAAGAAAAGCCCAGGACCAGAAGGCTTCACGTCAGAATTCTACCAAACCTTTAAAGAAGATCTAATACCTATATTACTAAACCTTTTCCAAAATATAGAAAAAGATGTAATACTACCCAACACATTCTATGAAGCAAACATCACTTTGATCCCTAAACCAGGGAAAGACCGAACAAGAAAAGAAAATTATAGACCAATATCACAAATATTGATGCAAAAATACTCAATAAATCCTAACAAACAGAATCCAACAACGCATCAAATGACCAAGTGGGCTTTCTCGGAAGGTCTCAAGGCTGGTTCAATATATGCAAATCTATAAATGTAATTAAGCACATAAATTAAAAAAGAAAGACCATGTGATTTTCTCAATTGACGCAGAAAAAACTTTTGACAATATCCAGCATCACTTCATGACCAGAACACTTAAGAAAATTGGTATAGAAGGGACATTTTTTTAACTAATAGAGGCCATCTACAGCAAACCCACAGCCAATATCATATTGAATGGAGTTAAATTGAAATCATTTCCACTTAGATCAGGAACCAGGCAAGGTTGCCCATTATCTCCTCTGCTCTTTAACATTGTAATGGAAGTTTTGGCCATTGCAATTAGGGAAGAAAAGGCGATCAAGGATATCCTCATAGGGTCAGAAGAGATCAATCTTTCACTCTTCACAGATGATATGATTGTGTATCTGGAAAACACCAGAGATTCTACTACAAAACATTAGAAGGGATTAAGGAATACAGCAATGTTTCAGGCTACAAAATCAACACCCATAAATCTGTTGCCTTTATATATACCAACAATAGCCATTCCAAAAATACAGTCAAGGACTCTAGACCTTTCACAGTAGTGCTAAAGAAGATGAAATATTTGGGAGTTTACCTAACAAAGGATGTGAAAGATCTCTATAAAGAGAACTATGGAACTTTAAAAAAAGAAATAGCTGAAAATGTTAACAAATGGAAAAACACACATGCTCATGGCTAGGAAAAATCGACATTGTTAAAATGTCTATATTACTCAAAGCAATGCATAAATTTAATGTAATTCCTATTAAAACTCCATTGTCATATTTTAAAGATCTTAAAAAAATAATACTTCATTTCATAGGGAATCAGAAAAAGCTCGATTAGCTAAGACATTACTCAGAAATAAAAACAAAGCAGGAGAAATTATGCTACCATACCTGAGACTTACTATAAATTGATAGTGATTAAAACAGCATGGGACTGGCACAAAAACAGAGAGGTAGATGTTTGCAACAGAATAGAGAACCAAGAGATGAATCCAGCTACTTACCATTACCTGATCTTTGACAAGCCAATTAAAAACATTCAGTGTGGAGAAGACTCCCAATTTAATAAATGGTGCTGAGTGAACTGGCTAGTGACCTGTAGAAGACTGAAACTGGACTCACATCTTTCAACATTAACTAAGATAGATTCTCACTGGATTAAAGAATTAAACTTAAGACATGAAACTATACAAATTCTAGAAGAAAGTGCAGGGAAAACTTTTGAAGGAATCAGCTTGGATGAATATTTTATGAGGAGGACTCCCCAGGCAATTGAAGCAGTACCAAAAATACACTACTGGATCAAACTAAAAAGCTTCTATACAGCTAAGAACATAGTAAGTATAGCAATCAGACTACCCTCAGAATGGGAGAAAATATTTGCAGGTTATGCCTCCGACAAGGGTAACCAGAATCCACAGAGAACTCAAATGTATTAGCAAGAAAAGAACAAGTGATCCCATCTCAGGGTGGACAAAGGACTTGAAGAGAAACTTCTCTAAAGAAGACAGGCACATGGCCTACAGACACATGAGAAAATTTTCACCATCCTTAATCATCAGAGAAATGCAAATCAAAACTACTTTGAAATATCACCTAACTCCAGTAAGATTAGCCCACATAACAAAATCCCAAAACCAGAGATGTTGGCGTGGATGTGGAGAAAAGGGAACACTTCTACACTGCTGGTGGGAATGCACACTAATATGCTCCTTTTGGAAGGATGCTTGGAGAATACTTAGAGATCTAAATATTGACCTGCCATTCAGTCCTATAATTCCTTTACTTGGTATATACCCTGAAGACCAAAAATCACATTATAACAAAGACATCTGTACCAGAATGTTCATTGCAGCCCAATTCATAATTGCTAAGTCATGGAAGAAGCCCAAGTACCCATCAACCCATGAATGGATTAATAAATTGTGGTACTTACATACCATGGAATACTACACAGCCTTAAAGAAAGATGAAAACTTTACCTCTTTCCTGTGTACATGGATGGAGCTGGAACATATTCTTCTTAGCAAAGTATCTCAAGAATGGAAGAAAAAGTATCCAATGAACTCAGCCCTAATATGAAGGTAATTTATAGCTTTCATATGAAAGCTACAACCTAATTATAGCATAAGAATATGGGGAAAGGGGTAAGGGAGGGGAAAGAAGGGGAGAGGATGGGTGGAGGGAGAGTATTTGGTGGGGCCACACCTATGGTGCGTCTTAGAAGTATACAGGTGAAGCTTACTGAATACAGAATACAAATGTCTTCATACAATAACTAAGAAAATGCCATGAAGGCTATATTAAACAGTTTGATGAAAATATTTCAGATTGTATATGAAACCAGCACATTGTACCCCTTGATTGCACTAATGTACTCAGCTATGATTCAACAATAAAAAAAGGAAAAAAAAAAACAGACATGATTTTAAAAAGACAGTAAGTGCTCTTCACCCATTTCTTATTAAATATCTCTCCAATCCAGTGGTTTTCATATCTGAGAATCATTAAGCATTAAGGAAGCTTTTTAAACAATGCAGGTTTTCAGTTGCAGTTTGGATTTCAAAATCAGACTCCCATAAGGTTGTAACAAGCATACCACGTAGTTCTGAGCTGAATGTCCCTGGATCACACTTTTAAAAACCTGTTTCAATTATTCTAAGTCTTACCCTTAGGACAGTCCAATTGTACATGACCACAATTTTGTATTCTAACTTTATATTCTTCAGTTTTATCAAAAAATAAATTCTATAAAGCCCTGTACAGAATTTTCTATAACTATATTGCTGAAAACTATAACCTCTACCTCAGTTGGTGCCCCTTGCTGAAATGTATAGTTCCAACAAGAAAGAACTTTAAAAAATTAGTAATTAAACAGGCTTGCTTCCTAGAGATATTGATATGATTTTATTGCAAATAATAAACTGGTGTTTTAAAGAAAGAATGAATAAGTAAACAAAAATAAAACTAAGGGAAAATAATGAAAAGTGTTTCCCTTTTAACCACCTTCTCCAGGAAACCAGAGACGAACATGATTTTCTAAGTGCCACTCATTCTGTGGCCAGTATCATCTCATGTTACAGATGCAGCCTTGAGCTACATAAATTATTACGGGAGAAACTGAGTTGTGAAGGGTCTTACCAGTAGATATTTATTTGGCTTGGGGTTACTGAGTTTTGTTCTGCCTTGAGTTTATTACTGGGCACTTTAGGGAATGAAAAGTGAAAAGGGTAAAATTTCAGTCCTCAATGAGTTCACCTTCCTTCAGAGGGACACAAAGCATTTCTACCCAGAGCCAGAATACAAGCAATTCAGACAAAGTTATGGGACTTCAGAGGGAGAAGTGTTTATTTACCACAGAAGGATCAGGACTAACTTTGGATGAGGCAAGGATTTAGGCATGGTAAGATCTAGACAAGTAGGAGAGATGAAGAGACAGACATTTTAGACAGAGGGAAAAATCAGATTTTTCTTCTGACCTTCTCTCTTAGCACCCTGACTTTCTGCAGACCACACACCACATTTTTATCTGCATGTTTATTTAGTTATGTATTCAATACCTCAGTCTTCTCTCACTAGAAGGTTTCTCTCCATAATGGAGAGATGTGTGCCTGTGTCACTCACCACTCTGTGCTTGTGCACACAGCATCTCTAGCGCAGTGCCTGGAACCCAGGGATCATTCAGCAAATGTTGGTTGCTAAGCAAGTGTTTAAGAACTTAGGACTCCACATAGTTTTGACATTTATTAATTTTGCAATCTTGGGCTCTATCTCTATGCTTCTATTTCCAGTAATGTAAAACAGTGTAATAGCTCTTTCTATGTAAGACTGAGACAAAAATTACAAAGGATAATGAAAATATTTAAAAACAACTCTTTCACAATTTTGAAATACACATTATTAACTATCATCAGGTGAGGTGATAGATATGTTCAACAGCTTAATTCAATAACTCTACCACATCACAAGTATCAAAATATCACGTTCTACACATCAATATATACAATTAAAATAAAATTTTAAAAATAAATAAAAGAAAAAGGAAATGTGTATCAATAAGTTATAGCTATTATAAATGTAATAAGAAGAGACAGTGAAATGATGCAGAGCTATACTGAAGTTAGTCTTTCAGCGATCCAAGTTCAACCTGTGTAGCTTGCCTTTCTTTAAATGTACCATCTAGCAAGTTTAAATACTGTACAGCACATATCATGTTTTGTAACTGCATGCTTCCTGACTTAGTCTCCTTTGGGGCTATGTGAGAACAGTGCTTTCCCTGTTGCCTCATCTATAAAGCAAGACTGAGAAAACAGCTTTTCCTTTATCCTCATCCCATTTCAAGCAGTCCATGACACAGCACCTGCCAGTGTCACCTATAAAGACAAAGATACCTGTGCTTATGTATCAGGCTTGGGTCTGGAGACATATATGTAAATTCTACATATTAATTTTATTTAATTTTCAAAAACACTTTGAGAAAGAAAACATTATCCAAAATTTAGAGAAAAAGTAAAAGAGATTTAGGTACAGTCACTTTCTCAAGGAAGAACAAGGAGTTAGATCATCTTCAATGTCATTTTTAGAGCCAGATTCTGGGCTCAAATACTCTATATTATTCAGCAGACACAACAGACCCTTCATTACTTGGGAATGAATTAGCCTTCTATTATTTACTGCCTATGTGGACAAAGGTACACTTAAGTCTGTGGAGAGGAGGGGAGCCTCATATGTTTGAAATGGGAAAGGAGACAGAGAGGGTAGTGTTTGTATGCATTTGAGTGGTCAAAATTCTGAAGTCCCAGATAGGTTATTTTTTATCTCTTTGATATTCAGAATAACCAATACCCTCATTATCTTGGATCTGCAGAAAAAATCCATTGGTGCCTTAGTTTCATCTAAATAAGCCAAAATCTTGAAAATTAAAATCGATTGAGGAGAAGAGGTGGCGTTCCGTTATGCACTCATTCAAAAACAATTACTGAATGCTCATGACATGCCAAGCACTGAACTGAGCACTGGAAGTTCATGAATGGAGTCAAAGACTCCTAATCTCTAGATTTATAGTTTATCCAGGGAAAACACAGACATGGAAACAAGTGCCATAGTGGACACCAACATAAGGAGGACTTCATACTGCAGGACACTAACATAATACAGTCCTTTGACCTTAGGGAACTCATTTTTTTTTTTTTTCTAGAGACAGAGTCTCACTTTATCACCATTGGTAGAGTACTGTGGCATCACACAGCTCACAGCAACCTCCAACTTCTGGGCTTAGGCAATTCTCTTGCCTCAGCCTTCCGAGTGGCTGGGACTACAAGTGCCCACCACAATGCCTGGCTATTTTTTTGTTGCAGTTTGACTGGGGCCGGGTTTGAACCTGCCACCCTCGGTATAGGGAGTCGGTGCCTTACTCACTGAGCCACAAGTGCCACCCACCTTAGGGAACTCTTAAGGTCCTCATTATTATCCTCATCTTCATCCATTTCTATGCAGAATTCCATGTGTCTCAATTGTCTTATAACAGCTGTATGAAGTAGATGCTAATACTATCTCATTTTGGAAAGGAAGGAATTAAAACAGAAAATTTAAAGTGATTTCTACGACAAATATGACATTTGAATTTAGGTAGTCTAACTTAGGAATATTTTAAGACTACCTAGTTTAAAAAAAAATCACTGTTATTGTGACTAGAAACTCAAGCATAACTCCAGTAGGTTGACACAGGAGGAAGTGGAGACCATCTGAGGAGGTTTCCTACCAATTCCCAGCAGCAGTCTGCTGTTGGCCTTTCTGTTCCCATGACATTGCTATCTAGCTCACTCCTTAGAGTCAAAAGTTAAAGGAACTCCCTCCAACTATTGAGATTGACAAATAATCATTAGCTCTATGGTTTTTAAAAATATTCTGTTGACTATTCTATTTTGAAAATGTCACATTTTATCTTCAAATCTAGTAACTTTACCTCCTCCATATTCTTCCTTCCCATAAAGTAGTAAACATATATAGGAATTATTTAAATTGTCCATTGGAGTTGAGGGAGGATAACTGGTAGAATACAAAAGATAAAAATAAAAATATCTGTGAGTTGATAACTGCTTTGTGTAGCCATCACCATACAAGAATACATTAATCATTAATACTATCTTTTAACATTATGTTCACTTAGGGTATATGTTTAAAACTTCATATAATAAAATGTTGAAATATAAAAATTAGTTTCTTGAAAGACAGCCTGAGAGAAAACTTGGAAAAAATAGCATTGATTTGTGACTTTGAAGTAAAAAACATGTAGTCTGACACTAATGACAAGCAGTGGCGGAGATCATTAATTTCCAACATAACCCAGGTAAACAATTCTCAATGATCTTTTGTAGTAGGTTAAAATGTATGTGAAGACATATTGTAAAATATTAAAAACTGAGTGTTTCTCATTCTTTGCCATAAGAGTCAGCTATGGAGAGTTTTAATATTGAAGATGTTCTTTCAAACTGAAGAAATTGCTGACTGAGGTGGGCTGGGGTGAGTCTCAGACATCGTCCTTTGAAAAATTCAGTGGAGCTGAGAAACATTGCAATAAGCACACTGCTATTAGTAACCAAACATTCAATACCACAGGCAGGCCTGTGCTTTACAGGCACTAAAAAGAATGGGAGAAAATAACAAGAAAAATACCAATAAATGGTTTTTGATCACAGGGACTTAAAAACAAGAGAGGGCACAATAGGGTCAAAACTTGGTAGACTTTTGGCTTGCTTAAAAGGAGACGGGATTATCATTATTTCTTTAAGGTGAGAAGGAGTGGGAGGAGGAAAACAAGCATGGCTAGCTCTAGCTAGAGACGGTTCATGGTTTGAAAAATACCTTTCAGTCTTAAGGGTTTATTTAGCTCAGGAACCTAGTCAGGATAACTCAAACTTAACACAACTAAGACACAAATCAGGACTGGTGCATTTAGTTCCCTGGACCCACCTTGGCTTCCAAGAGGTTTAGAATGAATTTGGTTTGAGGTTTACATATCCTATGATTTCCTGGTTACACATCTGAACTATTAAATCAGAATGGCTAGGAGTAGCATCAAAGCATTAGGATATTTTAGAGGTCTTCTGTTCAGCCAAGTTTGGGGACTATGGACATAACCTTTTCTCAACTTTGCTGACTCAAAGGGAAGCTATAGCTGCAAAAACGGAGCCCCTTTCTCTTCATTAATTGGAGTTTCCACCTGCTAAGGCCCATCCTTCTCCTGAAACACTTTTTCTAATCTCTTAGTTTAGGTTGAACCACATTTCTCCACACACCCCCACCCAGGCCAGCTGTGTCCCCCCACCTGCTGAGTCTGTCCCCAACTTATGCAGTTCTTACCATATACCTTTGATCAAGACATTGCCTTGTTTAGAAATGTTTAATAGGGCGGCGCCTGTGGCTCAGTGATTAGGGCACTGGCCCCATATACTGATGGTGGTGGGTTTGAACCTGGTCCCGGCCAAACTGCAACAACAAAAATTAAGCTGGGCATTGTGGTGGGTGCCTGTAGTCCCAGCTACTTGGGAGGCTGAGGCAAGAGAATTGCCTAAGCCAAAGAGCTGCAGGTTGCTGTGAGCTGTGACACCATGGCACTCTACCACGGGCAACAGAGTGAAACTCTGTCTCTAAAAAAATAAAAGAAAGAAAGAAATGTTTAGGATGGTGCCTGTGTCTCAAGGAGTAGAGTGCCAGCCCCATATACCAAGGGTGGCAGGTTCAAACCTGGCCCCAACCAAAAAAAAAAAAAAAAATATTATAAAGTCCACCGACACAGAGTTTTATACCCAAAGTATAGCAATCACCTGGGATTCTATAGAAAGGTGCAATTCCAGGCCCCACACAGACACACTGAATTAGAATCTGCAATTAAAGATGATCTCCAGGTGAACTGTAGGCACATTCAATTTTCAGAACTACTATCCTAGAGCACCATTTCCCAAAATATCTGTTGAAAGACCCGCTCCAGAACTCAAAATCCACTAACTACATTTAAACTCACACTCTTCTATCTCTTTATGGAACAAGTGTACATTTTAAAAATAGGTACTGAGTGACAACTATATGCCCCAAGTTAAGCTGGGTTTAGAGGATACAACCCTGGGGATGGCAGAAGTGATTCCTGCATTAGTGGACTTAAAATCTAGCAGGGGCAATCTGATGATAAGTATGGTGAGTTCATAAAAGGATGTGCAGGATGCTGTGGAATGATCTAATTAACGAGGTGGTTGAGGGACAGTAAGTGGCAGACGAGAGAAGGCTATCAAAGAAAAGGCAGGTCTGTGTAGGTGTGAAGGCTGAGGACCCAGGAAGGAGGGATGATTGCAGAGAGAGCCAGCCTTACACACAACAGGTACAGGGACCTGGACCAACTAGACAAATACTTGCCCAGGAGGGTTCGAGGTGCTTTTCCTGTAGGCAAGTATTATTAACTCTATTTCACAGAAGAGGAAACTGAGACAGAGATTTAAAGTAATATTTCTGTCAGAAGTATACCTGGGACTCTAAACTCAGCCTCCTAGCTCCGGCATCTGTGTTCTTATACCCCAATTGATAGCCTCTTGAACTGGGTAGAATGTGAAGCATTCCTCAAGGAGCTAAAAAAGGAGCCAAGTGCCGAGAGGTAAATCAAGGTGTATTCACGGATCTATAGCTCTTTTTCTCCAGAATGAAGGAGGGAGTGTCACCATTCATGGGCTATAGCTTCTTACAACCGCAAATTCTTGGGACTCATTCCCTAGTTATTCATTCCCTGAATTAGAATTTCTAGTCATGGAGCTGGAAATCTCAAATACAATAGAGTTTGAGAACCACAAGTGTAGAGGAACCATTGCCTCCAAAATTCTCCACCTTGCATAGTGTCTCCTAAATTAACCCACAGTTATTTAATAATATCCTGCTACCAAGGTATAAACTAAACATGAGGGTAAATAGGATTGAAGTAGAAAGCTGGAAGAAATCTGAAAATTGAATCTTCACTCCTCCAGGTCCCTAGCTGCCAAGCTGTGAAAAGAATTTTATCTAGGCTTGAAAAGTTGGAGGCAAAAAAATACCACAGAGACTTAGAACTATTTTCATAACAATGCCAACTGTTTAAACAACTAATTGAATCTCTGGAAATTGGAGTAAAATTTAAAGTTGTTTGAAGGAGCAATTATTTTACATGCCCTGTGATTCCTCTACCTTTAGCCAATGCTAGTAAAAAAACTCTCGGGCAATAGATGGATTTTTCTTGAATGCAGAATACTCAGAGTAGAAGTGGCTGAAGTAGCCTCTGGTCACCAGGGTGCACCTGCTCAACAAAGCTAATCTGCTTGCCTAAAAATCAAGAGACTTTAATGGTTCCAATCAAGTTCTGTCTGCTAGTAGAGTATTCTTTAAAATGCGGTCTTTTATTTTCTTTTAACCACTTAACAGAGGAATTATGCTAACCTCAGTAGTGAGAAACTAAAAGAAATAGCAGAATTTCAACAAAACTGCATCATCACAGATTACATCATCCTTTCGCATTTTTTCAATATTTAAGAGCCTATTTTTTGTTTATTAGATACATTACCACTACAATCCTAAAATCCAGCCTCCTAGAAACTGCCTTTCAAATGGTTCAGGATAGGGACAGTAGACAGTAGCTTTTCAACCCTACTCTGTCTGGAAATGACATTCCCCTGGCTGTGCAACAAACCCTGTTCATCCAGTTCATTCAATTTGAATATTCATTAAAGAGAAAAACAGTTTTTGTTTCCAAAGAGATTGTTGTTCACATCCCTCAAAAGAGCAGATAAACAATGCACTGTATTTTCAAAATTCTTTCTTATTCGGTATATTTATTTCTGACTCAATCCATAAGAAAACCTCATTGGATGCCCCTTTTTTTTTTTAATAATTTTATTGAATCATAATTATGTACATTGGTGCAATCACAGGGCACAATTCATATACATTCAGAAATATTTTGATCATACTGTTACAGATATCCTTCATGGCATTTCCTTGATCACTATATAAAG
>CAUYON010107062.1:0-15795 GCA_963573935.1 Arctocebus calabarensis
CGCCTGTAGTCCTAGCTACTTGGGAGGCAGAGGCAAGAGACTCGCTTGAGCCCAGGAATTGGAGGTTGCTATGAGCTGTGATGCCATGGCACTCTATCCAGGGTGACAGCTTGAGGCTCTGTCTCAAAAAAAAAAAAAAAAAAGAAAAAAAGAAAATTTTCATAATAAAATGTTGGGGGAAAAGAAACCAACAAAGAGAGATTATTTCAAGACTATAAAGGGGAAAATTTCCAAAGGACACAGTCATATATATATGGATGGTACTATATAGAGTAATAGTGTCTGAAATACTTTAAGTTTGTAAAATCTAATATATATTACATTATAAAAACTACATAATCCTATTAAGTTGGACATGTCATCTTTACCACCTACTCACTCCTAAAATTCCTCACCCTGAATATTCCCTGCTACTTCCTCTTCCTCTACCAAGAATACTCAGTTGGTGGACATCTTTCCAGGTTTTTCTAGATATGCATATGAGATTGCAAAAATGAGGTAATGCATCAAAAAAAATTTTTTCATAACATGGTTTTCTTCCACATAATAAATAGTACACATAGAAAATCATACATATTACTTCATTTTCTTAATACCTAAAAGTATTCCCACTTGTATGAGCATACTATAATTGTTAAAACTTATCTACCAATTAAAACCAATTCCTCCCTATGTTTTCCTCTGCTTTGCTCATTCATTTATTCATTCCTATGTGGATTTTTAGCCAACAAACACTTTAAAAAACATTTTCAGAGTGTCTACCTATTATAATAAGTGGGGAAGAGGTAAAGCAGACATTTGAATACCTAAATGTGCTAGGTGCTTTTATATACTTTAGGATGAACTCTCAGCTTAATTCTGCTAAGTACTCATTTCATAGTTGGGACAAGGGAGATTTAAATTTGCTCAATGCCACTAAATTATTAAGAAAATAAACAGAATTTAAGGCCAAACTATAGCTTGGGCTCTTTCACCTCTGTCTAATGATAAAATTATAGGTATGAATTTTATTAAAAATAATTAAAATATTTAAGAAAATTTGGTATCAGGTGTGATGGCTCATGCCTGTAATCCTAACACTCTGGGAGGCTGAGGCGGAAGATCTCTTGAGCTCAGGAGTTCAAGATCAGCCTAAACAAGATCAAGATCCCTGTCTCTACTAAAAATAGAAATAGAAAAACTTAGCTAGGCATTGTAGTGGTCCCAGCTACTTGGGAGTTTGGATAGTTTGAGCCTAGGAGTTTGAAGTAGCCGAGACCTAGGATGATGCCCTGGCACTCTAGCCTGGGTGACAGAAAGCAGGACTGTCGCAAAAAAAAGATGACAAGACAAAAAAAGATAAAAGCAAAGCAAATTTGGTGATTATATAGCAAAGTCAAACATACAGGCACATAGAACATGCATATTACGATAAAACTTTTAAATGATTTTATCAAAATGAACGTCACAGAATTATGAAAATAGCATTACATTCTTTTTTTTTAGTCTTGGTGAAAATATTATTATTATTATTTTTTCTTTTTGAGACAGAGTCTCACTATGCCGCTGTTGGTAGAGTGCCATGGTATCGCAGCTCATAGTAACCTCAAACTCCTGAACTCAAGCGATTCTCTTGCCTCAGCCTCCCAAGTACCCGGGACTACAGGTGCCCACCACAATGCCTGGCTACTTTTTGTTGTATTTGTCTTTGTTGTTTAGTGGGTCCAGGAAGGTTCAAACCCACCAGCTTCAGTGTGTGTGTGTGGAGTCGTAACCACTGTGCTATGGGTGCTGAGACTTGGTGAAAATATTAAATCTAAATAAATCTACAAGCTTTCAGCTGAAAAGAGAGTTGACATGGGTGGCAGGTTCAAACCCAGCCCCAGCCAAAAAAAAAAAAAAAAAAAAAAAAAACCTGCAAAAAAAAAAAAAAAAAGAGCAATAATGCCATAACTGAGTTTATTTCCAAGAATTCTCCTTGAAACACTTCAAAAGATTCATTTATTGGCTTATTTTTGTGCAATGTAATTTCTTTTAGTTAGAATACTTTTTGTTTTTGCAGTTTTTGGCCTGGGCCGGGTTTGAACCCACCACCTCTGGTATATGGGGCCGGCACCCTACTCCTTAAGCCACAGGTGCCGCCCCTGTTAGAATACGTTTAAAACTAAATGCACTCACCAGAAGTTATACACACCAGTAATGCAAAAGTTAATACCTACAACTTCTTGATTATACTGGGCCTTCACTCTTAAGTGGCTCATTTCTCCTATTAAATAGAAAGAATCAAGACCCTTTCTCTCAGCTTTGCCTTCATAGTTCTGTCTGTAATATACTTTGCAACTGACCTTGCTCTTCATAGCCTGTTGTTTAATCTATAAATTCAGTGTGATTTGGAAATAGCAGAACAAGCCACAAGGGAAGGAAGTAGATATATACCTGTTTTATGGCTTGTTGAGCCAAGAAAGCCATCTGTAGGGGGTTGGGCTTTATTGCTTGTCGTGGTATATTCTGGTTTGGTGGGTATCTCAGTTGTTGAGGATGAGGAGGAAGAACTGGTCCACTGGGTTTGGGACTGTGATTTTGAAAATTTATCAAACGTGGAGGGGGTTGCTAGAAGAAAAGAAATGAAACCAATTCAGTAACAAGTATCTCCTGAAAAACAAATTACAGAGATCTCTACTTTGTAAAATGTTACCAGAAGGAAACTCTGCCACAGGTGAATCATTTATTACAATTACAACAAGGGAATGGGAATGAGTAGACTTGTTTGAAGTCTTATTAGCAAAGAGCTTTGGGAGAGGGATTACCAAGAAGATTGTTTATGGGTTATACCAGAATTTGACCTAGGCCATGTTGGTAAGTACAAATGTGTCTTTGGTATCCTTCTAAGTCTTTAATAATTATCTTTTTGCAAACAATTGCCCTCATCAACTTCCTGAAAGGGATGCTAGAATAATAATTGCTAACATTTACTGAGCAGTTACTAAATGCCAAGTACTGCTTTAAGTGCTTCACATGTATTCACTCACATGTATTCATGTATGTATTCACATGTATGTATTCACTCATTTAAATTATAACAATGATCCTATGAGGCAGGGATTATCTCTATTTTATAGACAAGAAAACTAAGGTGTGAAAAATTTAAGTAATTTGCCCAAGATTAACAAAGGCAGTAAAGGACGAAGCTGGGTTTGAAAAAAATTGCCTGGTTTGAAAGATGTACTCTTAACCAAGAGATCATTAATAATGAAAGCAGTTGAAAGTAATAACATCTAAAAATTAATGAGGTTTATATCTTACTAAGCCCTAACCATATGCCAGGCATTTCACATATTAGTCACTCAAGTTTATAAAGTAGGTACTATTAATCTTGTTTTGCAAACTAAGAAACTAAAGATTGAAAAGTTTAGGTAACATGAAAAACGTCCCACAGCCAGTGAAAGGGAGCCCACCAAGGCTTAAATCCAAATGTGGTCTGCCATATCACCACCAAACCATGCTCTGATGCCTAGCTGGCTGTCAAGATACTGACTATTTACAGCTTATAGGATGAGTCTTCCTAATAGAAAACATATTTTCAAAGAAAACTGTCTCCAAGCACAACATTGGTTGATTCCAGGAAGGCAGGGTAAGGAAACTAGAGAAGGAGCCAAGGGTAGAAAGCATCTCTTCTGTTTGTTCATAAAAGCCAGCCCTGGAAATTGAGACCAGAGTCCTAGAGAAAAAAGGTTACCTTACATGCCAGCCTCCTCCTTGCTATCCAATTCTCTCTACAGTTGGGAATATATTGTAAAACAAATACTTCTTTTCAGTATATCTTCAATTTATATAATCAGAACTTCTCAGGGAAGACTATTTCCTCCCACATTACTGGGACAGATAAGTGGGGAATCTTTAAGATTAGTAAGTAGCAACACTTCAACCTTTGACACTGTGAAGGCACACAGCTATAACGTATAGTCCTGCCCTCTTTTTCTTTTCTTCCTCTCATTTTCGGAATTTATTCTCCTGTCCTAGATCAACTGCTTCTCTCGTACAATTAGGAGGCACTAGGTTCAAAAGTGCCCAGTCATCACAGACTGAACAAAAAAATAGATTTAGAGACTGATTCTAGAGAACTGAGAAATAATTAAGCTCGTAAGCAGACATATAATCATCCCCTCCTCCTCACCCTAAGTAACTTCATTATTATGGATTTTGATTTATCTGTAGGTCAGCAGTGCCCAGCGATATATAGCCATGAAGGATGGCCGACAGCCTTTTAACATCCATCTAATGCTTGAGGAAAGTGACGTAGACATAGGCGTTACAGTATGTAAATAACTAAATAAACAGTATCCATCAACTTTGCATCTCTCTAAGACTATTCTAAGGTGTATGTATGACTATTCTAAGGTGTTATCATCCAACACTTTAACTACAAAGATGACATGATTAAGAAGAAATAAGGAACTATCGTTAAGTGATTTTTAGAAACAGTCCTTTCAGTTTCCCTGTGCATATGGACAGATATAGAGTACGATTTGCACATAGCCACAGGCTCACAAATACAACTGCTTATAGACAGGCATTTTCCCATATGCACATGCAAATAAGCTGGTAGGCAACGAAGAACGTAGGGAGGCAGGGCAGTACCAGTTTATGGCAAAGGGTAAATTGATGGGTGAAAAATGTGAGTAAGCATTTGGCAGAGAGCAGATGAAAATGAGAGATGAGAGTGTGAAAAAGTTTAAGAGTTATTGAGAATAGACAGAAAAAATGAAGAGTGTGTGAAGCAGGCACAGCAAGACAGAAAATTAGGTAGTATAATAGAGACTATAATACAGATTACAGCACTAAATCCTAGAGACGAAAGGCAAGATTTGAAAATTCCTGAGAAAAGCAGGCTGAAAGGCTTGTGTTTCATCATTGCTTATATAAATAACTGTTTTCACACAGTATCTATAAATTAACTGCCTCAGTTCCTGACTTTTTAGTGAAAGTGCAATTAACCCAAATGATGGATTCACTTTTTGATCAATAAACTACTAATAAAAATACACCATCTCTCAGACACGCAAGCAAATGTTTACCACTAAGCACTGAAATATTTTTCTCTTCTCCTTATTTAGCTTTAGAAAAATATTAGTATTCTTTGCAGTCTACCAAAAATATGTACCATTGCCTTCAATTTTCTTAACAAAATTTTAACTTTGTCAGGAACACCCCTAGTATAGACAATATCCGAGTTACAAACATCCAAATGATGTGCAACTCACACTTACAAATGGAGGCTATTACAGGTAATAGGTAAAAGTGCCTGTTCCAAACTACACACAAATTCAACTTAAAAACAAATGTACAGAACCTATCTCATTCATAACCTGGCTGTGTCTAAAGTGTGTAATTCTCTTCCCATGGAACACTCACTGAAGATCTTTTAACTTGCTTGCTATTTCCTTTCTGTAAAAACCTTGGTTGAAACCAAGTTTCCAAAAGCCACACTAATATTCCCCTGGATTTCACATATCTTAATCAAATTATTAGAAAGCCATTAACCTCAATATATTTCCTCAGGCCTTCACAGAAAAGGCTTAACAAAATCAGAATCTACATAGGTCCATAACTTCTACTAAGTTGAGTCCAACAAAGAATGTTTGTTTTGTAAAATTGTTATTTGTTTTTTCATAAAGAATCACATTAGTTATTCCTTGTAGTGCTAGTAAAATACTAGTAAAACCTTTCAACTGGAATGTTTTGTTTTTAGGAGATAGCAATACCTATTATTGTTTTGTTAACTTTTTGCTTTGGTTGACAAGAAATTCCAAGCTAAGTTTTGTTTAAGTATAATGAGAATTCTTAGTTCATGCCTACATATTTTATTTGATCCTTATTAAACTATGCTGAATTTCACTTGTGTCCTTTACAGGCAGTCCCCAAGTTACAAAAATCCAAATCACACTTATGTACCAAAACTGTTTAGTTTGCCCCCAAGTTACAAACATCTGACTGACATACGACTCACATCAAAGCTACTATAGGTAATAGGTAAATGTACCTGTTCCAGCTTACATGCAAATTTAACTTAAGAATAAAACTACAGGCTCGGCGCCTGTGACTCAACGGGCTAAGGCGCCAGCAACGTACAGCTGAGCTGGTAGGTTCGAATCCAGCCTGGGGCAGCCAAACAACGACGGCTGCAACCCAAAAATGGCCGGGCATTGTGGCGGGCGCCTGTGTCCCAGCTACTTGGGAGGTAGAGGCAGGAGACTCGCTTGAGCCTGGGAATTGGAGGTTGCTATGAGCTGTGATGCCACGGCACTCTCTCCAGGGTGACAGCTTGAGGCTCTGTCTCATAAAAAAAAAAAAAAAGAATAAAACTACAGGCTCGGCGCCTGTAGCTCAGCAACTAGGGAGCCAGGCACATACACGGGGGCTGGCAGGTTTGAACCTGGCCCAGACCTGCCAAACAACAATGACGACGACAACAAAAATAGCCATGCGTTGTAGTGGGAGCCTGTAGCCCCAGCTACTTGGGAGGCTGAGGCAAGAGAATTGCTTAAGCCCAAGAGTTTGAGGCTGTTGTGAGCTGTGACACCTTGGCACTCTACCACCAAGGCCAACATAGTGAGACTCTGGGTCAAAAAAATAAAAAAGAATAAAACTACAGAATCTGTTTTGTCTGTAAACCTGAGGATTTCCTGTATTATAAATCATTTTAAATCTTTTACAGAAATGGGGGAGAGTATAAATACAAGAATGTAACTTAAAGTAACAATTTATATAGATTAGAGTTTACATTTCTTACTAAACCTTTGTAAAATCTAAGTATGCCCACATCTAACCTGAAAAGAACAAAAGTTGATATTTTATCTTTAAAAATTAACAGAATATTTCATATCTAGTAAAAATAAGAATGATAGAAGGAATATTTGCTCAGAAATAAATTTGCAAAAGATAGGTTTCTGATGAACCACACCCGTTTTCCATTTCACTTTGCCCTAGTTTCTAAGATGGAATGTGGTTTTCTAAACACTGCGTCCTCACAGAGAATGCATTTCTACTGCAATTGTCATTCTGAGGCACTAATGCAGGAATTACAGGTACACAGTTTTTTCTATCAGTCACACACATGGATTATTTAGGATACAAACATTTATCTGACGACAGTGAAGAACAGATGAAAATAGATGTATCAGCTAAACAAAACATTAAATTCTTTCTGGTGAGGGATAAAAACTAGGTGTTAAATCAGGGATCCTTAGTGTGATAATTCTTACAAATTCATATATTTAAATCACGGACAATGGATGGCTTGGTTATTTTAAGAGCTGCTGAACACAATCATACTAACATTATCTATGTTAGGACAGGCCTGCTTCCAAATTTACCTGATGAGAGATGGAGGGTTGCTGGATGGGCCCCTGCATTCTAGGGTTTGGTAAACCCACAGGTGCTGGCCTCCGTTGCACCTGTTGCCTCTGAGCCATTACCTGTTGCTGCATATGCTGGAGCCGTAACTGAGCTAGGCTGATCTGTGTTGGGAACTTGGATAACTGGTTTGAAGATAAACCACCTGGTGGCTGTGAATTCTGTTCCACGACAGGATTCTGCTTGGGCATTTGTGGCTGGCTCTCTTTATCTTCGATTACTAAAGAACCTAGTTAAAGAGAAAAGGTTAAGGGATAAAGTTTTTCTGATACTTGGCAAAATGTCACATTTAATAAAGCCCTTTATGCTGAACTTCAGAACTGCTAAGGAATTCTGGTCTCAAGACCCATTTACACTCACAAAAATAGAGGACTACAAAGTGCTTTTGTTTATGTAGCTTCTACCAAGCCAAAGTTTATAATATTAGAAACTAAAAATGAGAAAAATTATTTTAGGTATTAATTCACTTAAAAATAGCAAAGCCACAATAACACATTTTAATGAAAGTTGTATTTAAAGACATATTTAATGAAGATTGGCATTTACAGTTTTGAAGAACTCTTTAAATGTCTAGCTTAATAAGTGAGCTCTCTATCAATTTCTGCATTATCTGTCATAACACATGACAGATATATTTTATCATGTTAAAAAAATACATGAAAAACAAAATCCAGTCTCATCCAGATGTGTGGCTGAAAACGGATGGCACTTGTGGTCCCCTGAAAGAGCCTCAGACTACTACTTTGAGAACTGCTGTATATCAAAACAAGCAAACCTGATGATGACTCTAAAAACAATCCCACAGTGGGCACCTATAACCCCAACTACTTGGAAGGCTGAGGCAAGAGAATCACTTAAGCCCAAGAGTTTGAGGTTGCTTTGAGCTGTGACACCACTGTACTCTACAGAGGGCGACATAGTGAGACTGTCTCAAAAAAAAAAAAAAAAAAAAAAAAATCCCACAAAATATTTCTGAATCTTCAGCATTTATTTGCAATCTCTCAAGTTTCTTATGCCTTTACAATGCACACTGTTAGTTCTTTGATAAACAATACTTTGGCTTGAAATCAGTTTTTGAATTTAAAGGTGCCTCTGATACATGTGATCCAAGCTTGATTCCTTCAACAGTAGAGACTCAAATGCTTCTGATATACCAAACATATGCATTTAAAAAATATATATGGTTATCATTAAATGCTTACTGTGTGTTATTCACTGTGCCAGATAGGCATATATATATATATATATGTGTGTGTGTGTATAAAAGGAACAACATTCAACATTCTTTCCTACTCATAAGCGATCTATGGTTTTAGAGGAAAACTCACCCAAGTCATCACAATGTTAACAAATTATTCACCTAGATCATTATTTTCCCCTAGAACTCTTCTGCAAGATGTTTCTCAGAAGCCAAGTCAAGGATAAACAAATTGAGAAATTTGTCTCCTCTTTGAGAAAATCACAATGTAAATGTCAAAGCAAATAACTACTGGGCTAGGCTTGTCACCTGTGGCTAAATGGGCTAAGGCACCAGACACGTACACCTGAGCTGAGGGGTTCAAATCCAGCCTGGGCCCATCAAACAACAATGACGGCTGCAACCAAAAAATGGCCGGGCGTTGTGGCGGGCGCCTGTGGTCCCAGCTACTTGGGAGGCAGAGGCAGGAAACTCGCTTGAGCCCAGGAATTGGAGGTTGCTGTGAGCTGTAATGCCACTGCACTCAACCCAGGGTGACAGCTTGAGGCTCTGTCTCAAAAAAAAAACAACTACTGGGCTATAAATGACAGCTCTAAAAAGTACTAGAGTAAAATATAATGTTTAATTTTATTATACCAGATTTTCAAAAACTTGTTTAACTAGCAGATGTCATTTTTTGTTGTCTTTGCTAATGCAGACTTAGCTAAAACTATATCCGTTTATGTGTCCAGCTTAAATAATTCTTAAATGTCTACATCTGGGAATGTTTACATATTTTAAGTGATATATTTATAAGCACATATATCTCTACATACAGAATTTACATCTCATGATGAGCTGTCAGTATATAGGAATGAGCAGTGGCAGAGTAGGGTGTGGTAAAAGCCAGGATTGCTCATACTCATGCTCTGCATTCCTACAGAAGCTTCTTTTTGCTAAGGTGGGGCAGTGCAATTCCAGGTGCTTGCTATGGATGGACATTCATATGGCTGTATATACTTCTAAACTCGTGTGCAAGGTCTTCTTACCACTTTGCTTCAAGGTTCTTTTTGTTCTTTCCTTATATAGGTGAGACTTCTGTAAGCCTATTTCTTCCTGCCCAGTGAACCCAGGCTTTCTCTCCAGCATTTTCTTCCTACCTAGAGTCTAGCCTTGGAGATGACAGAACAATCATCTCTGGAGATTGTAAAGCAAGGACAATAAGGCCAAAAATGTCATCAAAGGGAATAGTGGTTGTTGATAAACAAACATATAGGAAATTCTGAAATTTCTGTTTGTATAGTTAGTTTCTCTGTGAGAAATCCAGAAAGGAGGCAAAAAGACTGTTTCTACTCAGCAAATTGAATAAATAAAGGTAAAGTAATAAATTTCTGAACTGTCTGCAAGGATATTTTAGCTCCTAATGTTTCCAAAATGATAGTCTCTCTTTGTAACAATTCAGTAAGCTCTAGTAACAGTCACGTGTTGCTTAAAGACACAAATAGGTTCTGAGAAATGCATCTTTAGGCAATCTTGACTTTACAAAAACATCATAAAGTATACTTTCACAAACCCAGATGGTATAGCCTACTAAACAACTAGCTTATATGGTACAGACTGTCCCTAGGTATAGTTTAGGCGACACATCTGTGCAGCATGTGACTTGACTGTACTGAATACTATACATAATTGTAACACAATGCTAAGTATTTATGTACCTAAACATTTCTAAATATAGACAAGCTACAGTAAAAATGCAGTATAATAATTTCAATAGGACTACCATTGTACATGCAGACCTTCCTTGATCAAGTTATTACAATGCACACAACTATACATAAAATTTGGGTACTTTTTGTGTGCATGTTACATTTCAATTACTAAATTTGATATAAATATATACAACACATATAATTATCATCAGGCAAAGGAAAAAGTTAAAAGTGTTCCCTAAGCAAGATAAAGTGATTGAACTATTAGGTGCCTATTGAATGGGCCTAAAGATAAGCCAATAATAACATGAAAACAGTATTTTAAACAAAAACATTCTAAATTTCAAAAATCCTGTATCGACGAAAGTCAAGAGTTAACCCATTCTGATAAATCCAGAGCTAATAATACAAACTGGATTCTTTAGGGGTAAGGTGGAATGAGAAGACAGCGATACACGCCTAAGCCGGGACACCCTATAAATCAATGTACAAAATGCTTTTCTATCATCCACATATGGCCATGTTTATATCCATGCAGGTGTGTTACTATATTCACACATTAATGAAATATTAGCAAAAATGATGTCTTTAAATCAAGATAATGAAAACACTTTGGGAGCAGAATATATTTTCATTAACATGTCATAATCATTTTGGGTTCCGCAAACAAATAGCACTTTGAGAAAATGTACATAATGATCTACCTAAGTTGATAATATTTTGCGCCCAGAAACTAGGATCACAGTGAAATTGGATGGTATTGTTGGTCACTGGGGAAGCATCACACCTTGCACGTAGGAGGTGCCGTAACCGGTATATAATCTAGAAAGAAGAAGAGAGACACTGAAATGTCAGGCAAATGATGAAGTGCCCAGTAAATACAGAAAAACAGTCTCTAATATATATACAAGTATACTGTAAATAATCATATATAGGTTTCAAAAAACAGACATACGACATAATTTTCTTTTTAACACATTTTAAAATTTAATAGAGAACTGAAAAGTATCTTGAGGTAATAGATTAGTCAGTTTTTTTAAATTATTATTATTTTTTTTTGAGACAGAGTCTCACATTATGTCGCCCTTGGTAGAGTGCCATGGTGTCACAGCTCACAGCAACCTCAAACTCTTGGGCTTGAGCAATTCTCTTGCCTCAGCCTTGGGCATCACAATCCCAGTCATGATTACTGGGGCTTTCTTCTCTCTCAATCTCTATGTGCTGGAAGCCCCAGGAATCAGGTTTTTGCCTGCCCTCTCTTCTACCCCCATATGCAGTCATGTGCCAACAGCAATGTTTCAGTCAACGAAGCAGTGAATACGTGATGGCAGTCCCACTAGATACATTAGACCTGAAAAGCTCCATCACCTAGTGAGGTTGCAGCCATTGCAACAGCACAGCACAAAGCATTACTCAAGTATCTGTGGTGGTGATGTAGACAAAGCTACTGGGCTGCCAGTCCTACAGTGACAGTAAACAAGTATGTTACTGGTTTACATACAGGGTGTCCCAATGTTGTCATAAACAGGAAAAATTAACAAACACATATTTAATTAATAAGCTTATATTTACTTATCAACATGTAGAGAAATATTTTATAAAATGTTATTACGATTTCCAATTTTCCCTATGTATGTATGGAGGCCTTATTGTTAGAATGCACTCCTACCTATTTTTAAAAAAGTTAACTACAAACAGCCTCAGGCAGGTCCTTCAGGAGGTATTCCAGAAGGCACTGCTATCACAGGAGAGGACAGTACTCCGCAAGTTTACTGTCCCTTCCTGTGGGACAACACGGGGAGGTAGAAGACAGTGATACTGATAATTCTGACCCTGAATGAATGTGTCTTAGTTTTGAACAAAAGTTTAAAAAGAAAAAAACTCCACATGAATGAAAAAAGCTTACGAAATGAAGATATAAAAGAAAATATTTGGGTAGCTATAAACATGTTTGTGTTTTAACCTAAATGGTATTATAAGAGTCAAATTAAAAAATTAAAAGTATAGGATGTCCACAAAATTCTTGTGCAATTTAATGGAATACTGTTCATTGCAAAGATAAACAACCCCCCCACCCAAAAAAAAGAAAGAAAAAAAGAAAAGGAAAGATGGAGACCTTACATCTGTTACATTTTACCTGGTTAGAGCGGAAACACATTCTTCTTAGTAAAGTATTGCAAGCAAGGCAAAATAAATATCCAATGTACTCCATACTAATACGAAACCAATACATAAACAATTACACGCTCACAAATAGAGTCTAGTATGGGGGTGGGGGAGGAGGGGAGAAGGGAGCAATAGTCTGTACCACAGAAGCTGGAGCATCCAGGCTCATAGATGGACACTGAAGTTCACACAATGACAAAATCACCTAACGTTCTTAGAACGTACTCCAGTCTTTCAACACATGACTCCACTTTTATTGATCCCGTCCAGTCTCATGGTTTAAATAACTTTATTGTGTGTATCTAGCCTGGATCTGTCTTTTGAACTTGTATTTCCAATTGCTTATTCAGCATCTCCACTTGGTTGTCTCAAAGGCATCTCAGATTCAACATGTCCATAAAAAAAGAATGCTTTATCTCTCATCTTACTAATCTCCCTATAATCTTCCCCATCTCAATTGTTACCCTACGCTAAGGGAAAACAGTACTGGCAAAAGTTCACTGGTCCCTTTCTCTCACACGCTACATTCAATCTGACAGCAAATTGTTGGCTCTACCTTTAAAATATATGTATTAATATAATTTATCTTCTATCAAGTTTATCAGCTACTACTCTAGAAAGGCCATGTTATTACAGTGAGCTTCTAAAGGGGCTCCCTTATTCTAAACCTCAACCACCTACAATCTTTACTCAATACATCAGTCGGAGTGATTGTGTCAAAATATAAGTGATATTACTATATCATCCCTTTCCACAAACCCCTCCAAATGGTTTCCCATCTCACGCAAACATTAAGTCCTCCAAATGAACTGTAATATTTGTGCTAGTCGCCGTCCATTCCTTCTCTGACCTTCCCCATAGGAACGCTGCTCCAGCCCCTGTCCCCTTTGCTGTCCATGTCACAAACGCTGTGTGCTCTCCAGCAGCACTGTCCTCAGCGGCCTGCATGGCATGCTTCCCCACAAAGCACCTGGAAATCTTCTTCCATTCGATTCCCTGTATCTATCAGAGACCTGTGAACACATGCCCATGCTCCCAGGCTGCTCCCTGAATTTACTTTTCTCTAGAGTGAGCAATTAATAGCATGTAAGGGTACACATGGTTGTTTTGGTACTGTTTACCGTTCTGCTAAAATGCAGCTCATTGAGGACAAAGGTATTTTCTTCTCCTCAGCACTTAGACCAGTGGTTCTCAACCTTCCTAATGCTGCAGACCTTAATACAGTTCCTGTGGGTCACGACCCACAGGTTGAGAACCGCTGACTTAGAATGTTATTTGGCATATGATAAGCATATAGTAATTATAAAATGTAAATTTGGGGTCTCACAATCAAGGTAAACTGCCGCCGCCACCGGGGGCAGGAGGGCCATGATTCAAAGGAACCAGAGCAGTTGAGAAAACTGTTCATTGGTGGTCTGAGCTTTGAAACTACAGATGACAGTTTAAGAGAACATTTTGAGAAATGGGGCACTCTCACAGATTGTGTGGTAACGAGAGATCCCCAAACAACGCATTCCAAGGGCGTTGGTTTTGTGACTTTCTCTGGTGTGGAAGAGATGGATGCAGCAATGTGGCCTTGGCCACACAAGGTTGGTGGGTGTGTTGTGGAACCAAAGAGCTGTTTCTAGAGAGATTCTATAAAGCCTCCTGCCCATCTCACAGTGAAGAAAACTTTTGTTGGTGGTATAGAAGATAGAGAAAAATAAAATTTGAGAGACTACTTTGAAAAGTAGGCCAAGATTGAAACCATAGAAGTTATGGAAGACAGGCACAGTGGAAAAAAGAGAGGATTTGCTTTTGTAACTTTTGATGGTCATGATCCTGTTGATAAAATTGTTGTTCAGAAATACCACTCTATTAATGGGCATAATTGTGACGTGAAAAGGGCCCTTTCTAAATAACAGATGCAGTCTGCTGGGTCGCAAAGAGGTCGTGGAGGTGGATCTGGCAACTTTATGGGTCGGGGAGGAAACTTTGGAGGTGGTGGAGGTAATTTTGGCTGTGGTGGAAACTTTGGTGGAAGAGGAGGATATGGTGGTGGAGGTGGTGGCAGCAGAGGTAGTTATGGAGGAGGTGATGGTGGATACAATGGATTGGGAGGTGACAGTGGAACTATTGTGGTGGTGGACCAGGATATGGAAACCAATGTGGCAGATATGGTGGTGGTGGTGGATATGATGGTTACAATGAAGGATGATATTTTGGAGGTAACTATGGTGGTGGTGGGAACTATAATGATTTTGGAAATTACAGTGAGCAAAAGCAATCAAAGTATAGACCCGTGAAAGGGGGCAGTTTTGGTGGAAGCAGCTCGGGCAGTCCATATGATGGTGGTCATGGGTGGTGGTGGAAGTGGTAGATACAGTAGCAGCGGGTTCTAAGAACAATAGAAAAGGGCTACAGTTCTTAGCAGGAGAGCGAGCGAGGAGTTGTCAGGAAAGCTGCAGGTTACTTTGAGACAGTCATCCCAAATGCATTAGAGGCACTGTAAAAATCTGCCACAGAAGGAACAATGATCCAGTGAGAAAAGTTACTGCAGCTTAAACAGGAAACTCTTCTTGTTCAGGACTGTCATAGCCACAGTTTGCAAAAAGTGCAGCTCTTGATTAATGCAATGTAGTGTCAACTAGATGTATATTCCTGAGGTCTTTTATCTGTTGTAGCTTTGTCTTTTTCTTTTCATTACATCAGGTATATTGCTCTGTAAATTGTGATAGTGGACCAGGAATAAAAAACTAAGAAACTTTTAATTTAATTTTAAATTTAATTTTCAATATTTGTGTAGTTCAGTTTTTCTACATTTTAGTACAGAAACTTTAACAAAATGCGGTTTTGAAGGTGTTTCCTCATGAGTTAACAAGAAGATTTTTTTTTTTTTTGAGGCATAGCCTCAAGCTGTCACCCTGGATAGAGTGTTACAGCATCACAGCTCACAGCAACCTCCAATTCCTGGGCTCAAGCGCGTCTCCTGCCTCTGCCTCCCAAGTAGCTGGGACTACAGGCGCCTGCCACAACACCCGGTCACTTTTGGTTGCAGTTGTCATTGTTGTTTGGTGCCCAGGCTGGATTCAAACCCACCAGCTCAGGTGTACATGGTTGGTGCCTTAGCCAGTTGAGCCACAGGCTCCGAGCCAAGAAGATCATTGTTAATTACTATTTTATATGAATTTTGCTAAAGTTAACTATAAAGAAATACCTTCTGACTTGCAACTTAAGGGGAATCTATTCTCCCCATTTGCAAAACATATGAATGGGCACTGACATATGGAGAACAGATATTTGTATGTTTGCAATGTGTGTTTTAGATAAATAGAATTGGGTATTTAAATTAGTGTATTTGTGAATTTA
>CAUYON010107064.1:0-10810 GCA_963573935.1 Arctocebus calabarensis
TGCTGGGTATATCAACCATAAAAAATTTGTGTGCTTTCTAGGCTATACCTTTAATTTAACAACAAAAATTATTTTTTTTTTTTTTTTTTTTTTTTTGAGACAGCCTCAAGCTGTCACCCTGGGTAGAGTACCATGGCATCACAGCTCACAGCAACCTCCAATTCCTGGGCTCAAGCGAGTCTCCTGCCTCTGCTTCCCAAGTAGCTGGGACTACAGGCGCCCGCCACAATGCCCGGCCATTTTTTGGTTGTAGCTGTCATTGTTGTTTGGCGGGCCCAGGCTGGATTCGAACCTACCAGCTCAGGTGTGCGTGGCTGGTGTCTTAGCCCGTTGAGCCACAGGCGCCGAGCCAAGAACATCAATTCTAATCGCTGCAGCATCTTATTCTTTGGTTTAGGGATTTAATCTCACATCCTGTCCCAAATCTACAAGTTTCTTCCTGCCTGCTACTATGGGTACCGTAACCCTGGTGCTTGCTTCTCCATTTGCCCACTTGCTCTTTCTCGGGACTGTCTACTTAGGTTCCAACTAGATATTCCATTCACACTTTAAGTTTAGCAACTAGGTCTTTGAACTGTTTGGGGTGTGAGCCATATGCCCTGAGGACTCTGTTCCTCATATCTACTCTCTAATACAGATTAAGTATAGCCTCATTCCCAGCTTCCCACCTTGCATTCCTGCTCAGTTTAGTGAATAGTTCCATCTAACTTCTGCCTATTAGGGAATGAGTTTGAACAATAAATTAAATTTTGGACACTGAATTGAAGTCCTTGAGAGCAGATAGGTGAAATAAACAGAAGGTTTAGGAATGAACCTGGGGCTTAAGAAAAAGATCTACTGGTAAATACAGATTTATAATCATCAACAAATAGGTGTAATACAAGCTTTATGAATGGATGGGCTTGACTAAGGATACTATAAAATAGGAGTCCTTAATCTAATAGATTTACTGGGGAATCTAAGAATCCACAGGGTAAAATTCTATGTATGTACATGTCTGTATTTCTGAGGCAGTAATCTATAGGTTTAAGAATTCTCAAATTCCTAAATTTAAAAAGGTTAAGAACCTATGAGAAAGACAGAAGGCTGAGAATGTAACTTAGAAGGCATTATTTACTTAAATGTGCTACAATTTGGGGATTAGCAACCATTGTAGAAAAGGGTATGAAATATGTTAGCATTTCATTTCCATGTACCATATGAGTCATGGCAACCACGAAGCACATGATTTTCTATTCACAACTGGGCAAGTGTCCCTAAAATGTGCTGACTCATCATTACTTCCAGACTATGCAGAATTATATGGAAAACAGCATTTTTAGACCTAGACACGTAAATTCTATGTTCCCAGTGAAAATGTGATTTTTTTCCCCAGCCACTTTCTTTCTTTAGGGTTCATCTCATGTCACAGCTGACAATCAAAGAACTCTTTGCAAGTATTACTGTTTAAAGTCTCATGATCATCAGTGCTGGTTATATTAGCGACTGAGTTATTACAAGCTCTGAAGATACAAAGGATTTGGATTGTCACAAAATGTGAATATCAGCTTGTGTACATTACCAGGAAGGGCTCAAATATTCACACTTTTTATCTTTGGTTCCTCAAAATTATTACTATAGAGATAGGCAGAGAGAGAAAAAAAAAAAACCACAAAGTCTTTATCCCCAGTGTGCATTCTTAAATCCTTTCAATTACCACAAGTGTGTATGAAATAAATTCTTTAGTCACATGGATTCAAACCACAGCATTTTCCCCAAACTAGCACTCAAGAAAGAGAAGGAAAACCTAGCTAAGCCAACTTGCATGTGGGAAAACTACAATGTCTACTGCCTGAGAAACCTCAATATATCATTTATACGTGTATCTTGGTTTATAAAAAAAGATGCTTTCAATATTGAAAGGAGAAAACTATGAATTACCATTTACAAAGAGATTATATCAAGGACGACTATGAAAGCAGCATACTAGATTGATGTATGCGTCATTTTTAACAGATCATATATAGTTCATAAAACTTCTAATAATTTTATTAAGCTTCTTAAAAACTTAAAAGATAGTTCATAATAGAATAGTCACATATAACTAATAATTGAGAAATGTTCAATTACATCACTCAATGAAATCTCTTAAAGTTAGCAAAAATCTAAGATAAAATCACTTTCATTATGCTGGTAGTTCAACAGATTTTTTTAAAAAATAAGATTTACCAACATATATCAAGCCCTTTAAAAAAACTTCAGATACTTTGAAATGGTTTAATTCTACTTCTATTAGACTAATCTTTAAATGAAAAAACCTAAATATAATATATGCAAAGAAGTTCCCTTTTTGCCAAAGATAAAATTGTAAATAAGAAAAGAAAAATGATAAAATGAATTATAGAATACTTACTATGTTGCAGAGAATTTAAAGTGCCTCCTATGGCAATACATTATATATTCATGAAAAATTGTGCTTAGAAAGGAAGGGCGGCACCTGTGGCTCGGCAAGTAGGGCGCCGGCCCCATATACCGAAGGTGGCAGGTTCAAACCCAGCCTCGGTTGAACTGCAAAAGAGAAAAATAGCTGGGCGTTGTGGTAGGCGCCTGTAGTCCCAGCTGCTCAAGAGGCTGAGGCAGGAGAATCGCCTAAGACCAGGAGTTGGGAGGGTGCTGTGAGCTGTGTGACGCCACGGCACTCTACTAAGGGCGATAAAGTGAGACTCTTGTCTCTACCAAAAAAAAAAAAAAAGAATGTAGGGTGGTGCCTGTGGCTCAAAGGAGTAGGACGCTGGCCCCATATGCCTGGAGGTGGCGGCCCTAACTAGCCCCGGCCAAAAACTGCCAAAAAAAAAAAAGAATGTAGTTATTTCTTCACACTCGTCAATCTAAAGAAAGGAAGGGCACAATGGGAAAATGCTCATGAATATTAAGAGGAAAGGGTTGGATATAAAATTGTGTATCCTTGTGTAAAGGAGAGATCATAAGATATGTACACTTATGTTTAACAAAATGCAAGGGACAGGCACAGTGGCTCGTGCCTATAATCTTAGCACTCTGGGAGGACTGCTTAAGGTCAGGAGTTTAAGACCAGCCTGATGGCTTAGGCAGTGGCTCATGCCTTTAATCCTAGAACTCAGGGAGGCTGAAGCAGATGGATTGCTTGAGCTCACAAGTTCGAGACCAGCCTGAGCAAGAGTGAGACCCCATCTGCACTAAAAATAGAAAAACTGAGGCAAGAGGATCGCTTGAGCCCAAGAGTTGGAGGTTGCTGTGAGCTATGATGATGCCATGGCACTCTACCTAGGGTGACAACTTGAGACTCTGTCTCAAAAAAAAAAAAAAAAAAGCCTAAGCAAGTGTGGGACCTCATCTTTACAAAAAATAGAAAAATTAGCCAAGTGTGGTGGCATGTGCCTGTAATTCACAGCTATGTGTGAGGTTGAGGCGGGAGGACTGCTTAAGCTCAGGAGTTTGAGATTGCATTGAGCTAGTATAATGCTGCTACACTCTAGCCCTGGGTGTAAGAGTGAGACAACTGTCTCACAAAAAAAAAAAAAAAAAAAAAAAAAAAAGTAGAGCAAGAGGGGTAATTCACTAACATACTAAGAACAGTATGTGCCTGGGTGATAATTTTTTAAGTTTTATATAATAAGCTTATTATTATTATTATTTACCTTTTTCTTTTTTTTTTGTAGAGACAGAATCTCACTTTATTGCCCTTGGTAGAGTGCCATGGCCTCACCAGCTAACAGCAACCTCCAACTCCTGGGCTTAAGCAATTTTCTTGTCTCAGCCTCCCGAGTTAGCTGGGACTACAGGCGTCCGCCACAACGCCTGGCTATTTTTCTGGTTTTGCAGTTTGGCCGAGGCCAGGTTTGAACCTACCACCTTCAGTATATGAGGCCAATGCCCTTACTTGATGAGCCATAGGTGCCACCCTATTATTATTATTTTTTGAGATAAAGTCTCACTATGTCACCCTGGGTAGAGTGTTACTGTGTCACAAATCACAGCAACCTCTAATTCTTGGGCTTAAGTGATTCTCTTGCCTCAGCATCCCAAGTAGCTAGGACTACAAGCCCCTACCACAATGCCTGGTTACTTTTTTGTTTTTTTTGTTGTTGTTGTCATTGTTGTTTAGCAACAACCTGGGCCGGGTTCAAACTCGCCAGCCCCAGTGTATGTGGCCAATGCCCTAGCCACTGAGCTGCAGGTACCGAGCCTATGAGCTTATATTTTTATAAGAAAAATGTTTATATGTATCAAGTATTAAAAGGATAGTGATTATTCAAAAAATAAATATTTGCCTTCATATAAGATGGTTTCCAAGATGATGGCTCTGCCTATTCAGCTACTAATGATGAAGAAGGGAAAGGAAAGTAAACCAAGGGAAAGTAATTCACATGGAAATTAACCTCATGAAATAAATTTGTTAGTCATAAGACTGTCAATTGGAGGTATCAAAAGACAGAATAAAGAGATGACATAAAATTGTGGGGAGAGAAGGACACTGACATATCAAAAGAATACCAGAAAAAGCCAAGGAATTTTAATTTTGAAATCAAATAGCCTATCAGTGAAGTGATATTAACATGATTGTCTTGTTTTAAATTGTAGTTTCAAAAAATGAATACACACAGAGACATAAAGTAGAACTGTGGTTGCCAGGGGTTGGGGAAAGAGGTGACTGGAGAGTAATAGCTTAATGGGCACAGACTTTCAGTTTGGGAAGATGAAAATGTTCTAGAGATAGAGGACTACTGTGCAACAATGTACATGCACTTGGTGCCACTAGATGTACACTTAAAACTATTAAAATGGTAAATTTGTATATATCTTATCACAATAAAAAGAATGTTTAGGTTTAATTTGAAATAGATTCGACTAGTAATTCAGATTAGTCATTTGAGCTTTTAGCACTTTCTAAAACAATATTTTATAAAGATGTAATGATTTTTAATTTGTTAAGAGAAAAACTGTAATTTCACTTTAATAGCAAGTTTCTCTTAATAAGAGGGCTAATGTATGGTACCTGTTTAATAAGTCCTCTAATGTAGCCAATGTTCAGCCTTTAGGTATCAAACATATTTATGCCGGGAGAGCAGAGGCAAGATGGCCAACTAGAGCCAGCTTTCCACAGAGGCTCCTGTCCAGAAGGAGAGTTAAAGCAAGGAAGTTTAGCAAGGAAGCCAATAGTTTAAAGCTGAGCCAAGAAAGAAGGTTGAAGAAGGCACATCAATCTTGCTGAGGCGAGCTGCAACCCCAAGGAAACAAACAATAGGTACAAAATCCATCGCCAAGTAGATGGGAGTCCCCTTCCCCATGAGAAGGGCTTGCAATATAGGCTATATAAACAAGCGAGCAGAGTTCAGATCTCCTCCTATTTTATCGCATGGGAGAGACTCTCTAAAACCCGGAACTCCTTCCCTAGAGAGGACTTACTAATGTGCCATGGCACTCTCCCACCAGGCATAAAACTGTACATATTCTCTACCTGCAATTCTGAACTCCCAGTACTCCCCTCTACTCTCACCCCGAGGTCTGGAAGCCTGTCCCCCATGGAGTCCAGATTCTTGGGCAATTTCTCAAGAGGTGTAGAAAGGCGTGGGCTGTTGCTGGGCTGTGCAGATTCTAAGGGACAGGAGTAAGAAGTCGGTGAACTGAGGGAACCATACAGTTGAGGGAGAGGTGGTGCCCTGTGGCACAGAGCAGTAGCAGTGGCCTCGGAGGGTGGGAACAACAGGGCTCACACCCCTGGAGATATTTTGGAGAGATACTCCCTGCCCCTCTAGGCAACCAGAGGAAGCTGGGCATCTTCTCTGGTGGCAGCCACAGGCGAAACAGATCTGGAACACATGCCTGGTGAGTAAAGGGTATGCCTGAGGCGGTACCTGCCTAGGTGGAGCACAGCAGGCCAGAGACTAGAATCTGCAGCCCAGAGAAGGCATACTCCCAAGGCAGGGCTGAGCCAGAAGGGCTGCTTTAGTGAGCCTAAGAAGCACCTGGCCCTCAGGGAATCATAGCTGAGACAAAGGCAGGTGGGCAGAAGCTGGAACCAAAAGCTGAGTGTAAGCTCTAACTGCCCCCACCCCAACATAGACTGCAGCCGAGACAGATACCCTAGCTCCAGGCTGCAGCACAGACCAGGGCTGATTTGCAGTTCACAAGTATAACCTCAGCAGATTTAAAAGAATAGAAATTAGTTCTTGCATCTTCTCGGACCATTATGGAATAAAAGTTGAACTCAATACAACAGGAATCTGCATACTCATACAAAAACATGGAAACTAACCTTATGCTGAAGAAAAGCTGGGTCATACATGAGATTAAGAAGGGAATTACCAAATTTTTGGAACAAAACGACAATGAAGATAAGAATTATCAGAACCTCTGGGATACTGTGAAGGCAGTCCTAAGAAGGAAAATTATAGCACTGCAAGCCTTCCTCAAGTGAACAGAAAGAGGGTGGTGCCTGTGGCTCAGTGGGTAGGGCACCGGCCTCATATACCAAGGGTGGCGGGTTTAAATCTGGCCCCACCAAACTGCAACAAGAAAAAAATAGCCGAGTATTGTGGTGGGTATCTGTAGTCCCAGCTACTCAAGAGGCTGAGGCAAGATAATTGCCTAAGCCCAGGAGTTGGAGATTGCTGAGCTGTGTGACATTACAGCACTCTACCGAGGGTGATAAAATGAGACTCTGTCTTTACACACAAAAAAATAAAACAAAAGAGAACAGAAGGAAAGGAAGTTAACAACTTAATGGGACATCTCAAGCAATTGGAAAAGGAAGAACATTACAATCTCAAACCCAGTAGAAGAAAAGAAATAACCAAAATTAGAGCAGAATTAAATGAAATTGAAAACAAAAAGATTATACAACAGATCAATAAATCAAAAAGTTGGTTTTTTGAAAAGGTCAATAAAATACATAAACCTTTAGCAAACCTAATCAGGAAAAAAAGAGTAAAATGTCTAATTTTATCAATCTGAAATGGTAAAGACGATATAACAACAGACTCCTCAGAAATTAAAAAAATCCTTAATGAATATTACAAGAAACTCTATTCTCAGAAATACAAAAATCTGAAGGAAATAGACCAATACTTGGAAGCATGCCACCTTCTAAGACTTAGCCAGAATCAAGTGGAAATGTTGAACAAGCCTATATCTAGTTCTGAAATAGCATCAACTATACAAAATCTCCCTAAAAAGAAAAACCCAGGACCAGATGGCTTCACGTCAGAATTCTACCAAAATAGCCAGGCATTGTGGTGGGCACCAATAGTCCCAGCTACTCGGGAGGCTGAGGCAAGAGAATCGCCTATGCCCAGGAGTTGGAGGTTGCTGTGAGCTATGATGCCACAGCACTCTACCAAGGGTGATAAAGTGAGACTCTGTCTCTATAAAGAAAAGAAAGAAAAAAAACTGTTCATGTTCCAAATTCTATATCTAGTTTTCTTAGTCACTTTAAAAATCTCACTTACCCTTCTTGTGTTTTCAAGGATTTTGGGATCAGGTTTTCCATAGTTGGGTGGGTTGGCATATGGGTCATATCCAAGCTTGGCAAGCATGGGTGCAATCACTGCCATGTCTTGTAAAACGTCTGGAGGTATCTTCCCAACCCATTTTGACAGAGCTCCCACATTGACTGGCTTGATGACTTGGTCTGTAGATCTCTCCACTCTGAAAACAACATAATATGAACGAATACTTAAAATTTTGAAAATAATATTAAGAAACCACTACAAATTATTTTTGATAGCTTATAAATTTTAATCATCTGATTTATAAAGTGAGAAAGAGGGCAGATTTGATACTGTTTACTAGATTTTTAAAAACTAATTTAAGTTTGACTGTGATTACTGGCAAACTCAGATTTTTAGAAAACAAAAGGGTCAGCTGAAACATCTGCACAAATTGTGTTGACACTTTAAGTACAACATCCAGAAAAAAAAACTTGACAAAGGTTAAGACTGTTTAGAAAAATTGCTAATTTTTTGAAATTCATTAAAAAAAGATGGACTTATGGATGACTACAGGGATAAAGGAACAGATATGTGATAGAACAAATACAGCAAATGTTAATTGCAGAATCTACCTGGTGGGTGTAATTCTTTCAATTCTTCTGTATGTTTGAACTTTTTCATAATAAAATGTTGTGGGGGAAACAGCTAAACACAAACCACTAAGAATGTAAAATATTCACTTGTTCTATTTTTCTTTTTTTTTGTAGAGACAGAGTCTCACTTTGTTGCCCTCAGTAGAGTGCCGAGGCGTCACAGCAGCAACCTCCAACTCCTGGGCTTAGGCAATTCTCTTGCCTTAGTCTCCTGAGTAGCTGAGACTACAGGTGCCCGCCACAACGCCCGGCTATTTTTTTTTTTTAATTGCAGTTTGGCCAGGGCCAGGTTCAAACCCTCCTCCCTTGGTATGGGGCCAGCGCCTTACTCACTGAGCCATAGGCACTGCCCTACTTGTTCTATTTTTCGGTTGACCTCCTACAAAACCTCTATTTTCTACTGAAGAAAAATAACTGTTGTTTATGATTTTCCATATTAGAGCAGTCAATATTACAGAAGAAATGTGTTCTACCTCTTGACCTAGAAATTTACTGTAAGCCTATAAGGACTACAGTTAGTATATTTAACTAATAACATCTTTGGATAAAATATAACATGAAATGACATTTGGATTTAAATTGGATCTGAATTATATTTTGGCCAAATGACCATATAACAGAAATGCTTAAGGAGAGTTTAATATCCTGATACATAAGAAGTTATTCAAACACAATACATAAAATAAGTTCTTTTTCTTTAAGTATATGACCTCTCACTGCAGAAATTATTTGATGAGTCTCTTGAAGAGGCTCTGCTCCACAAGTAATAGACAAGTGAAAATAAGATGACTCTTCCCTGGGATTCTGTGAAGCTACCTATTCCAGGTCTTCCTGCTTTAACAGTCACATTCTTTTTTCCCTCTTAAATATTTCTCCAGGACACCACATAATCCACAGCTCCCTTCACTCTATACATTCTGCCTCTACAGCTTCATCCCTAATGATCTTTGATTGACATTTTTTTTTTGGATTGACATTTTTAACCTGGAAGACAGGTCCAGTTTATACCTACTGCCTCAGAGTAATTGTTATTAGGTCATCAAATATGAAATGTCTAATTTGGAATCAAACAAACAGTACAATTGATGAAAGTATGCACCCATAAGTAAACTATCAAGATAGTTTTGCCATCTTAACGGTAGCTGGTTTATGGCAGCAGCAAAGAAGCCTGGAGGGTGAGTAGTAATGAAATTGTAAAAGGTATTTTCCACAACTTGTTGAGAAATGAATACTTTTTCTTGTAAGAAGTAGTTCAAAGCCTGGAAGAAGTAATAGTTGGTGCAAGATCTGGTGAATATGGTGGATGACAAATCTAGCTTCTGTAGTTTGAACAGCATTGTTTGTGTGATATGGTCAGGAGTTATCTTGCAAGAAGACTGGGCTGTCTATATTGACCAGTCTCAGTTGCTTAATCCTCATCATTGTGTCCAACTGACTGCAGTAGACATCTGCTGTAATCAATTGACTAGGTTTCATGAAGCTGTGGTGGACAATACCAGCATTGGACCAAACAGACACAATTAGTGTTTTTTGATAAACATTTGGTTTTGGACTGTGTTTTGGCACTTCATTTTTATCCAACCATTGTCCTAAACACTGTGATTGTCAAAAAGAATCCATTTTTCACCACACATAACAATATGCTGTAGAAACGGTTTGCCTCTGTAGAAAGAAAAGCAAGCTTTGAGATGTCTCTTCTGACATTCGTTAAATTCATGCCAATCCATCTATCCAGCTTCCTTATCTTGCTGATTTGTTTCAAATGGTCCAATATTGATGGACCAGTAATGTCAAACCTTGCTGCTAATTCATGCATAGGCTGAGATGGATCTGCTTCCACTATAGCTTTTAGCTCATCAGTTATCCACCTGGGTCGCAGGTCACCCTGGTGGCTCATTTTCAAGATTAAAATCACCAGAATGGAAGTTCTCAGACCATCAATGTACTGTGTGTTTGTTCATTAGTCATATCCTTTGTTGGTATTTCAAGCTGTGTGCACTACATTGGTTCCATGATAGAACTCATATTCAACAATAACATGAAATTTTTACTTATCCATGGTTTCACAAAAATTGCTCTTAAAAAAATGTTAAAGATTGGGTGGCGCCTGTGGCTCAACAGAGTAGGGCACTGGCCCCATATGCCAGAGGTGATGGATTCAAACTCGGCCCCAGCCAAAAACTGCAAAAAAAAAAAAAAAAAGTTAAAGATAATCACAAGCCAAAATGTGCAATTGACAGAATGAGGATGTACTTTCACAATAAAAGTAAAACTTAAAAAGCATCCAAGTGCACTGTGAGAGAGCAACTGTCAAACTTATTACTTAAGGAAATTGGACATTTCATACTTAATAACCTAATAATAGCACCTCCCATTCCCATTCAGTATAAGTGTTCAGGTGTGTATGATAAATTATGCATGCACTACTCATAAGTCCTATGTGCATCTCAATATTAAGATGGCCCAAACTGCACTCATCATCTTCTGCTTAAAATCTACTCCTCTTCGGCTCGGCGCCTGTGGCTCAACGGGCTAAGGCGCCAGCCATGTACACCTGAGCTGGCGGGCTCGAATCCAGCCCCTGGGCCCGCCAAACAACAATGACGGCTGCAACCAAAAAAATGGCCGGGTGTTGTGGCGGGCGCCTGTAGTCCCAGCTACTTGGGAGGCGGAGGCAAGAGACTCGCTTGAGCCCAGGAATTGGAGGTT
>CAUYON010107065.1:0-27454 GCA_963573935.1 Arctocebus calabarensis
TGGTGAAACTTATTAAATGTAGAGTATCAATGTCTTTATATAGTGATCAAGAAAATGCCATGAAGGCTATCTCTAACAGTACAATCAAAATATTTCTGATTGTATATGAAGCACATTCTGCCCTATGATTGCACCAATGTATACAATTATGATTTAATAAAATTATTTTTAAAAAAAGTCTATACGGCCCAAAGTGATTTATAGATTCAATGCAATCATCACCAAACCAATGTGATTCACGAAATCTGAAAAAAAAATGCTAAATTTCATATGGAATCAAAATGGAACCCCAATAGCCAAAAAATTCCAAGCAAAAAAGAACAAATCTGGAGGCAACACAATGCCCAAAGTCAAATTATACTACAAAGCTATAGTAACTAAAACAGCCTGGTACTAGTATAAAAGTAGACACAAAGACCACAATGAAACAGAATAGAGAACCCAAAAATAAAACCACATACTTATAACTAACTAATTTTCAACAGAGCAGACAAAAATATATGTTAAGGATGGAAAATAACACCCTTCCCCCCAGGCCCGAGAATTAAATTGCCACAACAGAGTTCTTACATTGTAAGATTTAACTGAAGCCACTAGTCAATAAATGATAACATTCTGGCTTTTTTTTCCCCTCATAAATTTCTTATTCACTTTTTAATTTAAAAATAATTCACAGCCTATGATTCACTGCCTACAGTCTACCAACAAAGCCTGATTTTTAACCCTATTTCTTTGGAAGCAATGCTTTCAACTTTTTCAGGCCTATAAAAAGCAAAAACCACACTGGCTATAGAAAACCTGCACTGTTTAAATATCGAATTTTATGCTTTGAAATGAAATGGTTCCCAGTATCAGCCACAAGGAAGCAACAATGGCCCTTAGACTTCTTTTGATGAACTATTACTCTAGGGACATGATTTTCAAAAAAGAAAAAAATAACAAGAAAAGAAACTGATAGTACTGTTGGTTTTAAATTTCTTAACATTATAGCACTGGCCAAGAAGCATGAAGTATAGTTAAAATAAATATTCTTATTACAGAGTTATTTTTATATGCCACACCTTTGAAAGAATGTGGACAAAACGGCCTAGAACGCCATCTTTCTTCCCTTGGTATTCAGGGTCCTCTACTATTTGTGTGGCTTCTAGAGTGCTACATGTGTCTCACCAGAAGTGCATGATAAAATGGACTGTCCTATACCCAGCTCTATATAAGCTTTAATTTAGAAATGGAGCATTCCTCTCACATAAAGGGTACTTATTCCCAGTACCCCTTGTGATAGTTAACTTTAGGTGTAAACTTGACCAGATTAAGGGACACCCATAGAACTAATAAAGCATGAATTCTGTATGTCTGTGAGGAGGTTCCAGAAGAGATTGGCTAGAAAGTGGACTGAGTAAGAAAGATCCACCTTCACTCAATATGGACAGACACCATCCACATAGGAAAAAAAAAAAAAAGACAGAGAAAAGGTAGCTTCCCTCTCCTCTGGAGCTGGGACACCCTCTCCTCCTTCCCTTGGACATTAGAACTCCAGGTTCTCTGGTCTTTTGATTCTGAGACTTGTACCAGAGTCCCCCTAGGCCTCAGGCCTTTAACCTCAGACTGAGTTATGCTTGGCTTCAGTGGTTGGAGGCCTTTGTACCTGGACTGAGCCCAGCTACCAGTTTCCCAGGTTCTCCAGCTAGCAGACAGGATATCACAGGACTTTTCAGCCTCGGTAATTGCAGGAGCCAATTCTCTAAAAAAGTCACCTTTCTCAGATATATATGTTCTAGTAAGCACTCATCTTCTCTCCATGGAGAACCCTGACTATCATTTCTTAATTTTTCTTTATAAAGAAAGTATTTGAAGCTATATTAATACAATAACTCTAAAAATACACCACATGAACTTAATTTGGAGGTATACTGAGTTGCTAATTCATTTTCCTAATCTTAACTCTATGTTCTGTTACAGAGTAACATATTACAGTATTATAGGCATTCACACACATTGTTTGTAGGAATGAAAGTCTTTATAAATTATCTATAAGTTAATATTCCAAAATACACTTGAAGTCTGTAAAGTGATCTTATCCTTACAGAAAAAATTTATCCTAAGGAAAAATCCAGAAATATGTCCAAAGATAAATGTACAAAGATATTCATAATACATTATTTATAACGGTGAATAAATGAGCCCATCTCAATAACTGTAAGAGAGAATTGATTAAACTATGGTTTAACAATGATTCAACCATATGCATATGAAAAACAATTAACCAATTTACAAACACATGTAGAAAAATATGTAAGCATATTTGGATATGTTTGGCAAACAAATTAAGTGAAAAATGTGATAAATGAAAAAAAATTACAATCTAATGTAAAGATGGATGGGAGGGAAGAAAAAAGAGAGGAAGGAAAGGAAACAATAAGAGAAAGGAAAGAACATTGTGCAGAAAGGGAACCAAAGAATTAATAATGGTTTAGAAATACAAACTTGCATGTCAGTAGCCCAGGCTTAAGTTTTCAATAAATCTTCAATAAATTATTTAATCTCTCTAACCCTATTTCTTCATGTATAAAATGGTTTAATAACAATACCTTCATCCTATAGTTGTGGGGGATATTAAATAAATTAATATATGTATAGTGAATACTACAATAATTTAAACATAATGATCACGCAATCCTTTTTAGCTATTATATAATAGCATCTCACAAATAACTAATTCTGGAATATGGTATATATTTTTCTATTTTGTGTATTTTTCTATATTTTCTAAGTTTCTGCCAATCAAATATGCAATCCCTTTTAATAAAAACTAAGCAATAATTATTTTTAAAGGAGAAAAACATTTGATTTTTAGATTCTTTGATTTCTAATAAAAATTTTAACAGTTTCTTTTCTTCTTTAACCCCTTAGTAAGTAAGCATCCCATTAATTCAAATAACTGCAACTAGATTACAAAATTAAAAAACTTTTTGGTTCAATGCAATAATATAATAACTAAAACACACTACCATTAAATATACGCATGGTGTTTCCTAGCTAATAAGACATTTTTAGTTAGCTATTCTAATTTATAGTTCTAATTAATCATACCAGAAATAAATCATGTATAATTAATGAAATATAAAATTTATGTAAATAAACATAACCACATATAAACAAAAAGATAAACTCTATAGGAAATATAAGCCAGCTACACGGAAATGCCTCCCTTAGATATATCTAAATACTGACAAATCTTTAACTTTCTCATGAAACTAAATAAGGCTTTCTTATTCACTGGTAAGGCCTTCTTCCCCAGAAGAAATCACTTTTCTTTCTGATGTATCTTCATAACCTAAAAAAAAAAAAAAAAAAAAGAAAGAAAGAAAGAAAAGTTCATAGTAAGTGTGTAGCAACAGAAAGGAAGGAAGTGGTAAATAACAAAGTTTTTAGAAGGTTGTATGGATGATTTCCCCAGAAACACTTAACTCCAAAGAGGCCAAATTCCCCAAGAGGTACAATGGTGTAGCAATGTATTCACATCACTTATAAAATGCCTATGAAGAAATGTGTGAAGATAATATTAATACCATGGATTTTAAATCCATAGCCCCTCTTCATTGAACCTGATGCTGCATTACATTACAAAACAAAAGCAAATATCAGGCACCATCCTATAATATAGATATGTATCAATAGAAATACTGGTTCCTGAGCCCCCTGAATTACATGGATCAAAACTATCAGAACTGAGGGGTTCAAATGTTTATGAAAAAAAGCCTATCAAAAGGCTGTACCTATGAAAAGGAATTGAAAAGCATTTTGGCCCATGAAAGGGGACAAAAGCATACCCCTAGTATGACTTATCTAATGCTACAAAACAAACCACTCCATAACTTAACACAAAAATCATTTACTGGGTTATGTGTGTACACTTTAGGCTATGCTTGGCCCTATAGGCAGTTCATCAGCTAGTCTGGCTGAGATCACTCCAGCAGCTGCAGTCATGGAAGCAACCAAGAGCACAATCTCCATTGCATAAACATCAAACAAGCCTCTGTTTGTGTATTTGCTGATACTCCACCTGCCAAGAGGAGTCATATGGCCAAGTCAAGAGTCAGAGTAAGAGAGACATCTCAGAGCTCAGGACACCAAGAGACACAACTGACAGGGCCCAGGGCACAGACATTAATGTAACAATCTACCAAAGTTCTGCCTTCTAGATCCAATGAATCATATCCCTCCCACATGCAAAATATACATGCTACCCTTCCCAAGAACTCAAAAGTGTCCTCAGACTTTTGCAATATGTTTAAAGTCCATTAACTGATGATACACATCAGGTCCAAATATAGGTGAGGACTCTAGGGTGCTGCTTTAGTGCAAATCATCTTAATCAAACAGTTAAGAAGCAGCAAGACAAATCATCTGTTCCCCAAACACCCACATACAATGGAGGGACAATAACAAGATCACCACAATTGAATTTTTAAAAACAAATGGAAGAAAAACAAAAGTCACTTGTCCACAGAAATTTAAAATCCAGCAGCATATATTGTCAGGGCCTCCTAGTCCAAGGATAGGAATGTCCTTTTATTAAAGCCTTTTTTCTGCTCTTTGTAATAATTCCCTAAACTACTGTTCTGTTGGAGTCTTAGCTCTACACAAATGGAAACTTTTGGCTCCATTTATAAAAAGAAATATTCCCCCTTCATTATTATTTGGAGATCCCCAAAGGCCTCTTTTTAAACTGACCATCCCTTTATTTTTTAATTCTTTTAGAGACAGTTAGAGGCTACAATAAAGCAGCACTATACCTCAAACTCCTTAGCTCAAGCAATCCTACCCCAGCCCCCTGACTATCTGGGACAACAGGTCTACACCACCAACCTAGCTAATTTTTCTTATTTTTTAGTAGAGAAGGAGTCTCACTATGTTGCCCACGCTGGTCTTGAATTCCTGGCCTTCTACAATCCTCCTGCCTCAGCCTTTGAAAATGCTGGGATTACAGGTGTAAGCCACCAAGCACAGCCTGAGCATCCTTTCATTATAGTACAAGCTAATTTAACTCCCTTAAAACTCTATATACTTTCTATTATTCTAAGGAGAGTTCATTCTATTTCCCCCCAAAAGCACACTGGTAACTCTTTTTGAACCTACACTTTTCTCAAATATGGAAGTATCAAACTACTATAGCACAAACCCCCTAAGAATCTTACAATCTATTTTATCTAACTAAAAAGATCTACTACAAACCATCATGTGGTCTTAACACACAGTCTTCTGATCCTCATTTGATCTTTACCTCAGGCCATTCTGACTTGAGAATCTTCTGCCAGCTACAGGCGAAGAATGAAAACAGTTTTATTTTACAATCTATAAAGTCCTGGCCATCCCATATTTCCTCTAATTTCTGCTTTTTTTTTTAGTTCATTTCTCTCTTCACATACCTTACACAAAGCTGTAAGAAGCCAAGAGACAATTTCAGTATTCTGCCTGGAAATCTAGCCAAATTTCCCAGTATATTAGGCATATTTTCTATTTTCTAGAGTCTCTAAGTAAAAGTTTGTTAAATTGTTTCAGTGTCTTAAATTATGGGTCACCATTATTCCAGTCTCCAGCACAAGCTTCCCTTACTATTTTTGCACTTTGCATAAACAGTCATTTATCATTTGTCCAGCCTCTGCCAACAATCCCTTCAGCACTCTATCAGCCTCCAACTTCCAGTCCCAAAACCAATGCCTCATACTTTAGATTTTTGATATGGTAGCACCTCACAAATAGTAACAGTGTTTGTCTTAGCCATCTATTGCTTCACAATAAATCACTCCAAAACTCTGTGTCTTAAAAGAATAAAATTTATCTGCTCATGGCCCTACAATTTGAGGAAGGGGAAGATCCTCTGTGCTCATTTCTCCTGAGGTCACTCATGGGGCTGCAATCACTGGGCTCAGTACAGTTGCACAAGTACTTACCAAGTTTCAACTTGAGGATTGAAACCTGATGTCCCATTGGCCAAAGCAAGACATATAGCCAGAGTCAATGTGAAAGGAAACTACACCAGTCAATGAGGGAGGCCTGATTCAAAAAGGTTTGAAAATCTCCTAAACTCTACACATCTCCCATGCTAAAGGTACAGTTGACACTTTTGTGATTGTACTTCTGTTGGCCATATTAAAAGCTACAAAAATAAAAAGACAATTTATCTTTTTTATTTATTTTTTTAACATATACCTCATCTTGTTTACTTAGTTATTGTGTTAAGACATTTATACTCTATACTAACAGATCCGACATGTACCCTTGAATTATGCACCATAGGTGTGATCCCACCATTCACCCTCCCTTGATCTGACCTCCTCCCTCCCCTCCCAACCCCCCTTCTCTCCCCTCATCTTGGGCCATAGTTGTGATCTATTCTTCATATGAAAGTCTGAGTGATTGTAAATTGGTTTCATAATAGTACTGAGTACATTGGATATTTTTTCTTTCATTCTTAAGATACTTTACTAAGTAGGATATGTTCCAGCTCCATCCATGTAAACACAAAGGAGGCAAAGTCTCCATCTTTTTTAAGGCTGCATAATATTCCATGGTATACATATACCACAATTTATTAATCTGTTCATGGGTCGATGAGCACTTGGGCTTCTTCCATGACTTGGCTATTATGAATTGAGCTACAATGAACAAGCTGGTGAAAATATCTGTAATAAAGTGGTTTTTGATCTTTTGGATATACACCTAGTAAAGGAATTGCAGGATCAAACAGCAGGTACACTTTCATATCCCTAAGTATTCTCCATACTTCTAATTTATCTTTTTTAAAACAAGACAAAATATTTGCTTGCAAACAAGTAAATACATAACTTTTCAAATTTTAAAGATAAATACTTGTAGAAGCAAATGATAAGCTAAAAAATATAAAACAAGCATTTAAAAATTAAAAATAAAATAAAAAGATAGTGGAAAATGAAAATTAGGAAGAAATGAAAATAAAGTTCACAAAATAGAAAAAAATTAAGTTTTCAAAATTAAAAATGACATTATAAATTGATACAATCACTAGCATAATATTAGAGACAGTGAGCTAAAACTGTGCAAGTAGATGATGAATAATCTAACGGACAAAGGAATGGGAAATAAAATAGAAATTTTGTTTTAAGATATAGAGTAAAAATTCAAAAGTTTAAACAATAAAGACCATCAGGACTTTTTAAGCACAGACCATGTGTAACAAACTCTCCGACAATTTTTCCTCAACTGAGACTTAGGATTATCTGTAAGATGGTTCTCAAACTGTAATGTTTATACAGCTTATTAAAATGCAGATTCCAAAAGTCATCAGAAAATAATCCTAACTTCATAAGTATAAAATAATTTTCTTTCTTTTTTTTTGCATGTTTGGCCAGGGCTGGTTTTGAACCCGCCACCTACAGGATATGGGGCCAGCACCCTACTCCTTTGAACCACAGGTGCCACCCGGTATAAAATAATTTTCATAGTAAGTACCTCAGATGATGTTAATAAAAAAGACCCAAGGACCCCAATGACTTAAAAAGGTTTTCTCAAACAACAGACAGAAGATGGGCCTCCATATCCTTTGCACTACACTTATTGCTTGAAGCTCTTATGACAAGCCCACATTCAAAATTTAGGAATTAAAAGTTAACACATTCCCTTTTCCCTTACTTACAGGTCATTTGGAGCTGCTTTACCATTGTAAGGCTCCCTGCAGCAATAAAGCAGTATTTTTCGAACAACAGGTCACAACCAATCTATGAGTCATAGTATCAGTTTAATGAGTTATGACCAGAACAGGAAACATCACAGTGCATTGCACATAACGATGGTAATTACAGTTTAAGTATGGCCGCAAGAATCTTTTTTCAGTTTTATGTATTTGTATAAAAATTGTACATAATGCATATTATTTAATGTGAGTCATGAGCAAAAAGGTTTGAAAATTCTCCTAAAGAATATGATGGATTCATCAAGGAATTGAAAAGTTTTCAGGAGAATAGTGCAGAAAACCCCTTAACGTCTAAGAAAGAATTAATAATGAAATTATAATTTCATTTTATCATGTTTCTGTAGAGTTTAATTATTTAGATACATAATGCTTCAAAGAACAAATTTAATATGCATTTATTCAGCATCTTTCTGAATAGGTGAGAAAAATATAGTCCCTTTCTTTTAGAAGCTTACAAATTAGAGTTTTTATTAACCCATGAAATAACTAGAAGAAGATATAAAAGAATTTATAATCATGTGTTAAATTTACAATGATGTAGGTTTTCAAATAAACGAATGATAGAATTACAGAAGATTGTATAAAGAAGATAGAACCCGACTATAGCCTTAAAGGTAACATAAGAGTAAAAAAAACAGAGAGGAAAGAAAGGCATGGTAATGAGTCTTCTTAAATAGTCAAAGTAGGCTAAGGGCTGGCAAAAAATAATTCTAAAAGCTCAGAGTCATAGCAGAAAACTGAGTGGATCTACTCCACACAGTAATTCTGAAACTCAGGTTCTTTGCACATATATGTATGTAGAGCAGTGTGTACATGTGCGTGTGTGCAGTATATTTTGATGTTTTGACATCTTAATAAAAACCTTTTTGACCAAATAGAGACTGCGCCTCCTAGGGCTAGTCAGTTCTAAGAGACAGAAAGGGCTCAGCAAGAAGGATGCTTTTGATGAGGAAACAAACCAATCTAAAACACTACCTCCTCTACCAGGTCAGTATACCTCAAAAAACAATATTCTTCTGTCTTCATCAGGTCCCAGGCAACTACAGCAACCACGATACCTTAGAACCCATCAGAGTTATGCAAACTCTAGCCAATCCTGCCTTGTCTTTCCTGACCAGAAATCCCAGTAAAAGCTCTTACTTTCATCTTCCACCTCCTAAACACCCTGGTATCTTTTCCATATGGCCCTGCATGCCCTGATTTGCCTCCTGTCTCTAGGATCTGTGACTATAATAAACTTTGTTTTCCTGAAACCCCCCCCCCCAGCATCTCTAGTAGCCACACCTTAACAATCAACCCATAAACGAACATAAAACATCTGCATTCAACCAACAGATGAAAGACAGAACATGGAAGATCACAATAAAAGGTCTAGAGGTCTGGAAATAGCACCTTACTTCCTCCCATTTTCTACTGGCCAGAACTCAGTCACATATGATAATAGGGAAGATTTTAATAACCAGGCCAATTGGAACAATTCCATTCATCACTAATCCTCCTGTTACAACTAAACATAACATAACAAACAAATGCAGGAAGATCTTCAAGGTAGAAAAAAGAAAGATAGAGGGTGGGGACCTAAAGATTTGAGGAATGACACCATGGAAACGCCCTCAGATTTTCTTTTTGCTTTCTATATATCCTAGAGAAGGCAATGGAGAAGCCCACAACTCAGACAAAAAAAGGCCTGGAAAAAATGCCTACTCTCTCTAGCCAAAGAACCAGGAAATAGATGACCCAGAAAAATAGAAAGCATTTCTGGTAATAACCACCCTTATCCAGTCAAACACCAAAGGAAAAAACATCCTGCCTCCCCTCAACACCATGGTATCAGCAGGACACAGCAAAGAGTTGGACTCCTACCCCCCTAATAATGAGACAGAGCAAGCAGGCCCTTCCCTTCCCCCTCTCAGGTGTTAAAAAGGTGGAACAAGAGTACAATAACAAAGCTGGAGGCATCACATTACTTGATCTCAAAATATACTTCAAAGCTCTAGTAATCGAAATAGCATGGTACTGACATGAAAACAGACATATAAACCAATGAGACAGAATAAAGAACCAAGAAATAAATGCACACATTTATGGTAAATCAATCTTCAACAAAGGGGCCAAGAACATACAATGGAGAAAGGATAGCCTCTTCAATAAGTGGTGTTCGAAAAAGTGGCTATCCACATACAGAGGAATAAACTTGGACCCTATCTCACATCATATATAGAAGTCAACTCAAAAAGGATAAAAAATAAGACCTGGAACCATAAAACCACTAGAAGAAAACATAGCAGATAAGCTCCATAACATTAGTCTGGGCAACCATTTCTTGCATGTGACACCAAAGCAAAAACTGACAATTGGGATTTCATCAAATGGAAAAGTTTCTGCACAGCAAAGGAAACAATCAACAGAGCAAAGAGACAATCAATGAAATTGGAGAAAACATTTACAAACCATACATCTGATAAAGGATTAATATATAAAATATATAAGGTACTCAAACAACTCTATATCAAGAAAACAAATAACCCAGTGAAAAAATGGGCAAAGGACTTTAGTAAACAGTTCTCAAAAACAGACATACAAATGGCCAAAAGGTATATGAAAAATATCACTAATTATTAGGAAAATATAAATTAAAAGCACAATGAGATATAACCTTACATCTGTTAGAATGGGTTTTATCAGGCTCAGCACCCATAGCTCAGTGCTTAGGGCACCAGCCCCACACTAGGGCTGGCAGGTTTGAACCTGGCCTGGGCCTGCTAAATAACAATGACAACTACAACAAAAAAAATGGCCAAGTGTTGTGGTGGGTGCCTGTAGTCCCATCTACTTGGGAGCCTGAGGCAAGAGAATCGTTTCAGCCCAAGAGTTTGAGGTTGCTGTGAGCTATGACGCCACATCACTCTACTGAGGGCGACAAAGTGAGATTCTGTCTCAAAAAAAAAGGATAGTCATTATCAGAAAGACAAGAGTTAAGTATTGGCAAGAGTGCGGCAAAAAGAAAACTTCTGTGCACTGCTGTGGAAAAATAAATTAGTATAGCCATTAAGAAAAATAAGGAGATTCCTCAAAAAATTAAAAATTGAACTACCAGATGACCTACCAATACCACTTCTGCATATGTATGCAAAGGAAATGAATCAGTATGTTGAAGAGAAATCTACACTCCTACATTCACTGCAGCAGTATTTATAAAACCAAGATAGGGAATTCTAAGTGTTTCATTGATCAATGAACAGATAAAGAAAATGAGGCATGACAATACATATACAGTATATACAAAATGAAATGTCAGTTATACATTTTTGAAGATTCTTTTTTTTTTTTTTTTGTAGAGACAGAGTCTCAATTTATCGCCCTCTACAGAGTACAGTGGTGTCACAGAGCTCACAGCAACCTCCAACTCCTGGGCTTAGGCAATTCTCTTGCCTCAGCCTCCTGAGAAGCTGGGACTACAGGCACCCGCCACAATGCCCTGCTATTTTTCTGTTTTGCAGTTCGGCCGAGGCCAGGTTTGAACCTGCCACCCTTGGTATATGGGGCTGGTGCCCTACTCGATGAGCCACAGTGCCACCCACATTTTTAAAGATTCTTAATGCTTAATTTCTTAAGAGTTTTGCATAGGAGTGTTTCAAGATGTTTAATCTATCATAGTTTAAGAAACTGAAGTATAATCCCTTCTTAAAGTTTAAAATGTTTAGGCTTTATAGGAAAATAATAGGCCAGGTGCAGTGGCTCATGCCTGTAATCATAATACTTGGAGAGGTCGAGGCAGGAGAATCACATAAAGGACAGAAGTTCAAGACTAGACTAAGCAACATCGTGAGAACCCCATCTCTACAAAAAAAAAAAATTAGCTGGCCATGGTGCTGCATGCCTGTAGTCCCAGCTACATGGGAGGCTGAGGTGAGAGGAGGAAAGGCAGAGAAGGAGGGAGAGAACAAAATAAGTTTGCCCAGGCTTAGCGCCTGTAGATCAGCGACTAGAGCGCCAGCCACATATACCAGAGCTGGCAGGTTTGAACCCAGCCCAGGCCTGCCAAACAACAATGACAACTACAACAAAAAAATAGCCAGGTGTTGTGGCAGGTGCCTGTAGTCCCAGCTACTTGTGAGGCTGAGGCAAGGGAATCGCTTAAGCTTAAGAGTTTGAGGTTGCTGTGAGCTGTGACACTACAGCTCTCTACCGAGGGTAACATAATGAGACGCTGTCCCAAAAAAATAAAATAAAATAATAAATTTGCCGAAAAACTGAAAACTGGTGTCTTTGAGCAGAAAAACCATGGGAGCTCTCCATGCTACTTTGCAACTTTTATGTAAATCTAAAATTCCTTGAAGAATTTTTTTGAAAAGCATAATTAAGTCAGTGTTTAAATAACAGACATAACTCTGGCTATATAAAACAGAAGCATACAGTGGGAAGTAAAGAAAAATCCTCAAAGGGACATTATAAAGTTATCACTTACCAACTATTTCAAGATCACATATGTTTGTTGCTATGAATACAACAAACTCTCTCTTGATGACAGGTTACAGAACTATACAAAAACTCATAATATTCCTAAGGGATGAGATTTCCTTGGGTGAGATTTCTGCACCAAAGGTAATTTAGGAAGAAAGCATACAAGTAAGCCAATAAAGCATTCTAACATGAAATTCTGGCTTCCTCTGAGGTGAGCCCTGCAGGCCAAGCCAACGACAACACAGAGGAGTCAGCACAAGAGGAAATGTGTGCCAGGTGGTTCCCAGCACCTTGGAAGTGCAAATTCAGCAGCTAACATAAAACTCCCTAAATCTACTTTAAATGCTGGTGTATAAATCACAATATGTCTGTTTTCTTGAGAGTCTATTTGTATGCAGCTTCTCAGAATGTCAAAATAACAGTTACAACCAACAATGACTACTGAGTATTATTAAGCCCTCTGTAGGTTAATAATTTTTTTTAAGTAAAAAAGATTGAGAAAGAGAAGGAGAGAGCCTCTTTGCTTGCTTTTTGACAGAACTTTTAATTTCAAACTCAGCAGGAAACAAGATAATGACTGCAAAGAGCCAGGTAGGAGTCACAGAGGTTTATTACAAACCAGTTTCTTCAGGACCAAAGCTAGCTGAAAGTCAAGACAATTTCAAACTAATGAATGTTTGTTACTGATGAACAAAGTCCTCAATGTTGATTAAACCCCATTTCCCTCATATTCTCTAATTTCCTAATATATTCTACATGCATGTATCTCCGAAGTCTGAGCTAAAGAGATAGTATTGCATAGTACTGTTTTCAAGTATTTTCCCCTCTGGCTATGCAAAATAGGAAAAAGAAAATAATATATTATATAAAAATTATGTAGCAACAAAAATAAGATAATGACATTTCAAATTGTTTAACTTTTTAAATTCTTAAATCTTCATTTTAATTGGGGAAGGCGCACACCTTTCATCAGAACCAGTGACCCTGCTGCAGGCATTCTCAATCAAATAAAATCTAAAACTTTGGTATGAGGTCATTAAACTATTCCCAGGGCATCCTTTTACTCTAAAAGCTTCTGTAAGCTATTGAAGTTCTAATTTGAATAACTGCATTCCACCTACATAAATTCCCTTTGTAGTTTCAACTATATGCAATATCAGTCTTCATTTCCTGAATTAAATTAACGTCATGTAAATCGGTGCTCCTCTTTTAAAAAAAAAAAAAGAAAGTGCATCTACTTTCACAGTAACCTTTCAGCAACCAGTAGAAGTGATTCATGTGCACTAGAAGGGAATAGGTCAGTATGAATAATCAGTAACCAACAATTTGTGCCAGTATTCATTGTGTGTTCAGCGCTACAAAAGGACATTTCATCCAATAAAATATATGTAGCTATACAGTTTTATAAAAAATCAAATGTTTTACAAACTATCTTCTATTTTCCATTAAATTACATCAATGTACTACTAAAAACCTTAGTTCGTGTATCATTTACCTTTAACAAGGTGAGACTCCTCATGTGTGATCACCTCTATCCTTCTAGTCAGATACTTAACAAACTGTAAATTAATACTAAAAACTCCCTGCTAAAAATAAAAACCCACTGAATAGTGTTTAAAAAGAATTCTTACTCATAAGAGGGAATCCTGAAAACAAGCTTCTCCTAATCGCAAGCCAACAGAATTTTTGAAAGACCTAAAAACAGTTCTTATAGTAAAATCTGTTACTCAAAGTGAATTTTTCAGTCTTGCCATAACAGCACTTATTCAGTAAACCCAAAGGACTGGTATTAAATGAGATCTGATTTTTCAATCCTTAGATTTTCTTAAATGACACGTCTACAAGTGGTTAAGTGATCTTTCAGAGAGGGTTTTTTGAGAGTCAGGAACAATCAGTGTGTTCCCTGTAAGCTGCTCAGGGACTTCCAGAGATGAGATCTCCACATCCTGCCAGCTATTTCAATACTTAAGTCATTAGAGAAATTTAAAGGCAAGAATTTATTTCAATTGCCAAAAATTCTGCTGAACTCCACAGTCTAAACATGTTCAGTTCATCAAAGCAAAGATGTCTTAAAACATGCTGAATTAGTTAATTCCCAAAACTCATTATTCCAATTTCTGCTCTTAAATAATTTTACATATGATTTAGTGATATCTAATGAAATTATAAATAAAATTATCTGTTATAGAGTTAGTCTCAAATTCATAAAATATAGACCCAAATGTAATAAACACATATTCTTTCTTTCTTCCCAGAATAACCTCTTTTTTTTAATGACAAGGTCTTGCTATATCACCCAGACTGCTCTCAAATTCCTGCCTCAAGTGATCCTCCCACCTCACCCTCTCAAAGTAGTGGATTATAGATGTGAGCCATGATGTCCAACCCAGAATATCCATTTTGCTTTTATTCTGAAAATAGCATCCCCCTTCCTCTGGGAAATATCACATATACTCTACTCCCACTCCCACAGAACAACATTGCTCAAATAGATGTCATCATTTTCTTAGGGATCACTCATCCTAGCCATAGGCTAAGGTAACAAACTGTCCAAAGCTAGATCAATCATGGTTCCCAATCCTGATAACCAAAGTTGATCTATTCATTTCTATATTTAAGAGAATGTGACTCAAGCTGAATCAATAACAGCTTTTCTCCAAGATGTTTCAAACTAAAATTAAGACAAGAGGAATGATCTTTCTCAGGTGATGATAAAACTGGGCATCCTACGTGATAAGAGCCGCCAGCAGCCATGTGCCTTACCATGCAGAGAAAGCTGCTCTGAGAAAACTAAGCCAAGATGAAGACAGAAGTAGAAATTAGAAACAGTAAGAAGACCAAACACCCTGGCAGTGTTTAAGTCCTGGTTCCAGTAGTCCCTGACAACTGATGCACTCCTGCCTTCCTCATGGGTACATAATGAGCCTTCAAATAAATTGTGCTTTAGATCAAAGTTAATTTCAGCTGTTTTTCTATAACCAGTAGCCAAGGAAACTCTACATAATATACCAAAAATTTCTAAGGTAATAAATTTGACTTCTTGTGGGTGAATCCCAGGAATATTGAAAGAAATTCTAATGCATCTACAGATTCTAAGTGCATCTAATGCAAACCTGGCATTAGTCCACGGACTGACATTTAAGAATGACATGATTTAATACTTTCTTCACTGCCTTCTTCATGAACATAAGCTTTGTCCTTAACAAGACAATAGATTTCTTGTGAGCAAGAATCATATACTTTTTAATGAATTTTGTTAGCTCTCAGCACAAGCCATTAACATAAATGTTCAATAGGAATATACTGGGCTAAGAATATGAAGACTGAAATACTATGAGTGCCACATGATCCTCTGGAGTATTATCATATCCAGAGTAAGTAGGTTTTCTGTTCTGAAAAAGTCCTTCTCGGGACAGTGATGATTTGTGTAGCAAGATAGCACTAAAAAGAAATGGAGAAAATCATTATTAACCTGATTATTTGTTACCAAAAGATAGATACCCATGAATGGATTCAATGGAATCCTTGGAAAGGGATTTGAGTGGCTGTGGAGAAGACAGTTTTAATCTGAAATGGACACTCTGATTCCAAAAGCTCAGCAAAAAATGTCTACCTCTTCCTAAGGTTTGCATCTAAGGCAAGGCCACTAGGAACTCAAAATTAAAGAGGTAGGAAGTATAAAATCCAGTTTAAGTTAAAGGCATTAAACTGTATTTAGAAATAAAGCCATATACCTATAAATTTCTCTTCCAATGTTTACTATATGCCTACATTAAAATATTTTTTGCATTCAAATTAGTAACCAGTTTGCTTTAGGCTGGTGACCCCTATAAAGGGAACCTGAAAGACAAAGGTTAAGTCAAAATCCCCTGCCCAAAAGAAGGCCCTAACTATGCTCAAATAATGGCAGTGGAATATAAAGGCAGCCTGGCTTTAAACCTTTATCTCCACCCAAAAAGCACAGTACCCTAAGGATCCACTGACCTTCATTATCTCACTGACTACTAGAACTCAGGAAAAAGTCTAGTTTGTAATAGCACAATTACAATAAATAAAGCAAATTCATTCTAACCTCTTAAAGGCTGATACCTCTGCCCTTAACTAGTTCTAACTAAAAAAAAAAAAAAAAAATGAGCTAGTTATTATCTGTATAGTTTTAATTTCTTAGAAGCTTAGATATTCATTTTTGTCATTTGTTTTATGCTACTCAGCTCAGTGCATGAACTTAATACAGGTTAATAAGGGAAGAAACCAAATCACTTCAACAGCTAGGTCCTAGACATCAACTTTAGAAAAACAAAATTTCCTCTAAGTTATTCCAGAAGACTATTCATATATAACTTTTAGAAATCTACAGTCCAAAGTTCTTCTACTAAAAACTACACTTAATCTATTCAATCAGCAATATGCTAAAAAGACCACACTGGAATATCTGGGATCAGTGATCTAGACTTTTCTGCAAACTAAAATCATGCATCTATATAACATAAAGTAAACGAATTTGACCCAAAACTATCCTGCAACTGTACTAATAATTTAGTCTTAAAAGGACATTCAAAGATGGCCATGTTCATAGAAAATGGTGTCATTTAACAAAATTTCTTCAATATCTCCATTTACAATTCTCAGAAAAAAATCAAACTATGACCCAAAGGAGTATCTGATACTTATTTTTATTTACCTCTGTTCTGATTATAATATGACTGCATTAGAAGAGCTTAAAAAGAAATTTACTAAAGTGAAGTTTCAATTCAATGCCTTTTTATGGCCTTTCAGCTCCCAGAATAGACATAATAACTAGAACTCCCATTTCTAGTGCTTGAGAAACAAAAAAGAATATGCTTTACAAAATGAGGTTGTATTCATCTTTACCTGCATTGATGCTCCTTCCACTCTTGCCACACAGGCGACCCGATCCAAGAAAGTCACTGCCATGGGCACTGCCACAAAGAAGCCTTTACAAAAGGCCTTGACGTATCTTTTCATCCACCCTTGTGACTGGGCCATACCTAAAAATTAAAAAAAAAAAAAAGGGAGATAATTAGCCTCTAGAAAGGTGAAAAATAAACTTACAAAACAGCACAAGAAAAATAAGAAAAACAATCACCTTGTCTCTTAATATATTTTGCATTTGTCCCTATAACCATTGAAATAAATTTGACCTAAAATCCCAAAAGGAAATACTTAGGTTAACTCTTTTCAGTAATTCAAATCCACTTGATAATGTCAGTGGAAAATTTCTCTCCACAAAGCAATAAGAAGTTAGAAAAAAATAAGCATTGCTAAAGTAAATCATTTTCTGTGCTGAATTTATGCTCCTTATACCCCTGATGTCTGTCTGTTCTACAGCAATAGAAATTTTAGTAGGTTAATAATAAAGACAATAAAAATAAAATTTAAAAAAAAAGAAATTTTAGTAGGGCATGTGGCTCCCAGCCCCCCTTGCAGCTAAGTGTGACCCTTGCAGCTAAGTTTGATCAATGGCATATAAGCAAAAATGACATACATCTAGGTTATACCCTTAAAAAGAACATGCCCTTCGCTTTATATTCTCCATCATAGAACTGTAATAATAACAATATTGTAGTAGGTGAGGAATAGCCTTCTCAGGTATGCAATAAAAGCTTTAAATAAAGATGGCAAAGCAACAAAATAGAAAAATCCTAGATCCCTGATACCATGTGGGCATCATAACTGTCAGACTGTCAATGAGAAATAAATCACTTTCTATCATATTTAAAGTGCTGCAATTTAAAAATATGTTTTCATTCAAACTCATCTAACAACTATCCTCGTAATTTAAATTGTTCATGAATTCACACATGTGATACCCAAGAAATGTGTATAGGCCAAAGTACAAAATGTTTCAGTGATTAGCCTTCACCACTGCACTCCTAAAAGAGTAAAGCTGTTTGACATGTTTCATTCATTCATACTCAGCTTTAACATCAATCCTTTAGTAAAACTAATTTCTCCTCAGTGATATCTTTCACCTAGAATTAAAGCACCTTTATTAACTCCTTTTATATATCTCCACAAGAGATTTAATGTACTTTCTCAATGGACTATTTTGTAAAGTTTATCATCTTCTACATGATTTGATAAAAGAATAACTTCTGCATATTTAGCAAATCAGTACCTTCAAGATGCAAAAGATGTTCCTCAACATTAGATTTCATTAGGTCGGTCTCGTTTAACACACTTCCAACCACAAGTTTAAAAAGTTAAACATCATTATTATAGTAAATTCAAAAGTTCAAAGACCTCTTTGTCTTTCCCTTTAATGTTTTCCAAAATATAAACAAATGAATATCATGTATCTGAATCCAGAGATAATTTAAAAATTGCTCCCATGTATCTAAATTAGGCAGTATGTAGAAGAGAAAGGAAAAAGTAAATAATCAACTCTTCATTTACCAGTTTGATAGGTTCAAGTTTATTCAAGTGGTCCACACTTATGTTTAAGTCATGTACTGTATACAAGTACCAGATATTGACTCTAGGGTAGTATTGCCCAAGCTAGCCTTGACTGATAATGCTTAATAATGAAAATCCCCACCCATGCTGAAACCTCCAAAAACAAACCCTTCAGGTGATTCCCTTAAGCAACTTTAGAAAATACTGATCTTTGGATATTTAAAGGTAAATGTTTGTTCACTCTCTCAGGCTTATTACAGTCTCAAAATGAGAAGGGGGGAAAGTTAAGAAAGAATTATCACCCTGAATGTTTGCATCCTTAATAAATTTATCTGAAGAACAAACCTTGTACAGAAAATAACTACCACCAGATCCTGCTTTCTAACCTCTGAGTACTTCCATCACAAAGTGACTTCCAGGTGACTATTTTCCCCTGCTAAGGCATATCAATCATCCATCCATCATCTACTCCCTCATTTATCCCCTGGCTCATTCAATCTTGCAACCAATATTTGCTAAGGGTCTTCCACAAGCATTGTGGAAGCATCAGGAAATCATACATCAGTGAACAAATCAAGTCATTCCCTGATCTCACTCAGTTTTTACAAACTACTATAGAATGATAAATCAGAAAATTACATAAATACACATAAAATTAAGATGTACTAGGTGCTGTGAGAAAGATACATGCAGAACCACAGAAAGTCCCTAAGGAACAGACTAAACTAAAAGATGAGAATTGGTTGCCTAGATAAAGGATGGTGGGGTAAAGAAGGGCATTCCAGAGAGTGGCCACATCACATGCAAAGTCTCTGGAGCAGAAGTGACCATGTTGTGATAGGCCAACTGAAGGGATGGATGCTGGCCAAAGCACAGAAAAAATAGGAGAGCACAGTGAGACATGAACTGAAGGGAGGCAATGTAAATGCCAGAGTGGCTAGATTTTGTGACCAATGAGAAGCACTTGAAATGTTTTAAAAACACATCTTCATTCTGAAATAATCATTCTAGCAAACTGACTACATAGGGCAAGAATGGATATAATGAGACCAGATTATTCTAGCGATACAGTGCAAAAAAAGGATACTACACTGGACTAGGATGATAATGGAGGTGGACTAAAATAGGCAATTTTAAGATATATATTTTGGATGTTAAACTGACAAGATCTGAAAATAGATGGGCAATAGTGGAGGAAGGAAGTGTCAAGAGGCAGTGGTGACCTGTTAAAGTACTGTCATTTTGTCATTCTCTTGAATTACCAAAGTCTAAAAGCATGCTGATAAGTCCATTCCTCCAACTTTTACTCAGCGAACAAGATGTGTTCCCCGCACTGAATCAGTTACAATGTACCAAGGAAGACTCCCCTTATATAAGTATTTGTACTGGATGAGCATTAAAAGGGGACAATGGCCCTGAAGCAAGAGAAACTGGAGGAAAGGAGTGTATTCATCAGAAAATGATTAGGGAAAGTCTCCCCCAAACCTCCAAAAAGCCTTTGAGGTAAGACCTGAGCATTTCAGGCAAAAGGAATAGCATATATTAAGGCCCGGGGAAAATAAAATTTGACTATTTAAAAAACTAAAAGAAGTTTAGTTTGGATGAAGTATATACAAAATGTACCATGTGAATTTCTACTTCAGTAACCATTTATTTATTGAGTTCAAAGCAACCAATGCCAAGTGATGGCTGAGTGTACAAAATAGTACAATTGAAAAGTTCTAACTAAACAATATTTGATACTTTCTATGTAAATTTATATATACATATAAAAGAACTTTAAATGAAATGTTGTTTGTATGGTTTTGATTGTTGGATAAACACTCATATCCCACTTGTATAATTATTAAAGTATAAAGAAGGAAAAAAGCAGCATCAAAATGGTAACGGTGGTGAATTCTAGATGCTGAGAATGGAAATAATCATTTCTTCTTTGAACTTTTGTGGGTTTCTAACATTTAAAAAAGAAAGATGGTCCCTGTTCTAAGAAGTCCTTTTGATATACAGTTAATATGGGGTAACACTAGTCTTATTCTCCTTCCCACCACAATAAACTAACCACATCTTCTTAGTCCCATCTCTCTGGTGTTCTAGTAAAACAAAATACAATGAGTAAAATTATTCCTATCTTATGCAGCAATCAATATACATAACTGACTACGATTTTTTTTTTTTTTTTTAGACAGTCTTACTTGATCGCCCCAGTAAAGTGCCATGGTGTCATAGCTCACAATAACCTCAAACTCTTGAGCTTCAGGGAGTCTCTTGACTCAGCCACCAACTAGCTGGGACTATAGGCACCGGCCACAACAACCACCTATTTTTAGAGATGTCTCTCTCCAACTCTGGCTGTTCCTGAACCTGTGAGCTCATGCAATACACCCGCCTTAGCCTCCCATAGTGCTAGGATTACAGGTGTGAAACACCACACTCAACTGACTGCAATATTTTTACATAACCAGTGCAGGCTATGCAGGAATACCACATAATATTTTAAAACTTCTTGAGAGTTCTGTCAAATATTCATTACTTTTATTCTGAGAGCCACAGAATGAAAGCATGTGCTCCCTTTGCTGTTCATCATGTCCAGCATGCAAGGACCTTCCCAAAACAGCTGGGGATTTCTGCAGAATAGAAACTGGGAAGATTTTCAAATATGATACCACAGCTATTGCAGTTCTAAGGTAGCATTATGATTAAAATGTAAATAAGGGGGGGAAAGACATTAATATAAGCTGGACTAAATTCACATTCCCAGAATTTTGAGCCTCCTCCCTCTTTCCTCATAATGCTGTCCTATAAACTCCTACTCCATTCGGGCACTGGAACTCACTGAGAGTCAGAAGCCCTAAGGCATATTTCTCAGCCAGCCCCTAACTAGCCCTGTGACTATGAACAAGTCACTTCCTGGCCTCAGTTTTCTCACCTGTAACAAAAAGGGGGGTTGAGTTCATTTCTGAGGTCCTTTCTAAGACCAGAATCTTTTATTTCTATAATTTTTTAAGATTTGAGATTTTAATTTCTATAATTTTCTATGTTTTTTAAGCGTTTCTCCAAGAGTTTAGCAGTTACTAAGACAAGCACTCAGGTTATTAATGACTCAGCTCAATCCCATTACTAGGTATCTAACCAGGAGGAAAAAAAATCATTTTATCATAAGGAAATTTTCACCAAATTGTTCATCAGAGCTCAATTTACAGTCATCAAGATGTGGAAACAACCTAAATGCCCAGCAACCCTGAATGGATTAATAAACTGCAGTATATATATCCCCTGGAACACTTCAGCCTCAAAAAAGATAGAGGCTTTACATATTTTATGTTAACCTGGATGGAGTTGGAGAACATTCTTCTTAGTAAAGTATCACAAGAATGGAAAAGCAAGTTCCCACTGTACTCAATCCTGACATGAAGCCAGGAACAAAATACATGCCCACACAAGAGAAAAATTCAAATAATTCCAGTTAGGGGGAGAGGGGAGAAGGGAGGGAGAGTGCTGTGCTCTCACCTCCTGGGTGAGGGGCACAACTACAATAGGGATTTTACCTAACAAACCCAAACAATGTAACCTAATCACTTGTAACTTCATATTAATCTGAAATTTAAAAAAAGAAAAGCAAATATACACATATGAAGTTTCCTTTTAAGTTTGAGACCTTTTTAAGCATTGAAAAGAAATGAGTCACTTTTTTTTATTGAACTAGTTAAAAGGGGCAGCAGACAAGAAGCTGGATCCAATGCAGATGATGTAAAGGAACATTTTAACCACAGACAAGGCTCTGAAAGCCACTACTCCCTCACTTCTCACTTCCACAACTCCACTACTGACAAGAGCATCGCCACCTTCCTCTGCACAACAAAGTCAGGGCAAGTCGTTTTCGACTATGAGACCATAGCAGGTTGTGTGGGAGGTGTGCCAACCTGACAGTGTGCAGATCCTGCTCCATGCTAAAAAAGCAAGGGAAAAATCAAAGCTATACTGCAAACCACATATAATACAAGCAGTGGCTATTTTCAGAGGCTCAAAAGAAAAGGCTCAGTTCAAGCCCTGTCCTACCTGAATTGTGAAGGATATCTATATTCCATAATAATGAAACACTGTTCAAAGCTTCCAACTGTAACTTAAATACTAAAGAAGCAATACATAAATGAAGAAATGAACATTACATGTCTATGCAAAGTCATATCAAATAAAAATTTAAAAATTCTATGGCATTCATATTTTGGTTAATATAATTTCCTTATTTATATAAATTGCCAAAGAATCATTCAGATGATCTAGACTTTTGTTCACTCCTTAAATGTTTAAAACCACCTAATAAGCACCTAGTATTTGCTTCCTCCGTGAAAATTTCCTTTAAGCAATAATAACAAGGTGCTAAAATCAACCCTGGCAAAGAGGGAATAATTTTTATCAGTTACCTCATTTTTCCAGTAACTATGAAAGTCATTTAGGTTCAAAACATTGCTCCTGAGAAAATTAGTATTTAAGTAGTAAGCACACATGGTTCATTGCTGAAGTACTTAAGCTGGTAATATTTTTAAATAAGCTTTCAGAATCAGTTGAAATCATATTTGCCAGTGGGTAGCACCTACAAGTTAAAGTTTCCTGATGATACCGACCTCAGCCACACAACATCCCACATTGTAAACTCCTCTCCTTCTCAGAACAACTTGAAGCTTGATCATGCATGAATTTATCTAAAAATCACCCTTACAAAGTCACCAATCACTCATAAGTAGCAGCCAGGTGGATACATCCACCACAAGTCATCCTAAATATAAAAACTATTTAAAAGCTGTGTGGGAAGTTTGATGGTAAGAGAAAAATAATTTTATAAAGCTGAATCTTACGTAAAATGTAACCTTTCAATCATCATAATAAGCCTACACACTTGGATAAGAAAATCCAGATTTCATTTATAAAGAGGAAACTATCAAACTTTGAAAATCAGAGAACACAAAAGCAAGGATCCAAGCCAATCTGACATGCAATTCCTGAATCATCCAATACATATATACCTACAACGTATAAGACAACTATGCAAAGATATTAATATACAGTATAGAATAAGGCTAGCATGGTCCTTGCTTGTGTGCAGCTTACATTTTCTTTCTTTCAACATTAAGTCCCTCCTTTGTGTTAGGCTCTATGTTAAGACACCAGACTGAGCAAGCCACAGCTCAGTGACCTGTAACAAGATCACAAGAAACAAGTAGATGATCACATATAATCATGCTACTCTCTTCCGTGGATCCTTCCAGTAACCTCTGATAACAATAATATGGCTCTGCAAACAGAATCTAAGCATGTGAGAGACCAGGAGTCATTTAGATACATTCATACTAATACAAGGGAAAAAAGAAAAACAACTGGTGAACTGGAACAATTTTGGTTCTATGGAAGCAGATGTGGAGAAGTAACCTACAGAAGCAAATTCAAAAAAAAAAAAAAAATTTAGGACGATCTTGTTCCTTTCACATTATAAATATATAATATGTCATAAATAGACACTTAGCACTCTGTAGGTCATGAATGGCAGTATCAAACTCTTTATCTTTTTAACTTGTCTGACTTAGAAGTTCTCACATGAAAATTCTCAGAAAGGATGAAAAAGGCCAATAAGAAAAATAAGAGAGAGAGAAAAGAAAGAATGAAAGAAAGAAACCAGCCAAAAAAAATAAAAGGGGAAATGTGATGAGGTAAGGCATAAAGCGAATCATGTTCTAGCAAAGATACCCAATAACAAAGCCAATTCTGATACAGTGATGAAGCTAATGGCCCTCTCCATCTTGATAAAACTGCTTCTTTGATATAGATAATTGTAACTATTGGTAAACTGATAAGCACCTGGATAGTAAGAGAAAGGAGACTAAATTTTATATATTCAATTTTAAGTCAGCAACGTTTTAAAACAAATGAAATTCAAAGCCATACTCTAGCAAAACAGATATAAAGAGAAGTACCACCAGGTGAACATCTAGGATATAGAAATCCATAAGGGCTTTCTGAAGTTAGTAAGGACTCTTCCAATTTGCAAACATCATATAATTATGTACACCCTTTCCTCTATCTCAGTGGAAGAGTAAGCCACACCTTGTCTGAGGTAAGTACAGGAGTACCTGGAGAAGCAGCATCATCAAAGAGAGTAAGTCAGTGAAAAGCTGGTGGGCTTTGAATCTAAGAGACCACAGTTCATATCACTCAATCAATCATATGACTTTGCATAAAACTGCTTCATCTCACCAAGTCAAATGTTTTCATCTGTGACACCTTGCAGGGGTTTTGGAGGTTCAGAATGCTCACATTTTTTAAGCAAGCATTTATAAGAAGAAAAAATAAAACACGCACAAAAACACAGGGTATCCTAGAGGTCACCCCTAAAGTCACCATACAAAAGTAAAATGGGAAATCTTAGCTAAATGAACCTTTATTTACAAAATATTCATTACAAAATCTTACAAAGAGGTGGCCACCATGTAAAGAATATTTTGTAAATAAAGGTACACTTGGGTGATGCCTGTAGCTCAGTAAGGCGCCATATACCAAGGGTGGCAGGTTTGAACCCAGTCCCTGCCAAACTGCAACTAAAAAATAGCTGGGTGTTGTGGTGGGCACCTGTAGTCCTAGCTTCTTGGGAAGCTGAGGCAAGAGAATCACCTAAGCCCAAGAGCTGGAGGTTGCTGTGAGCTGTGACGTCACAGCACTCTACCGAGGGGAATAAAGTGAAACTCTGTCTCTAAAAAAATAAAAAATAAACAGTACACTTAGCCACAATTTCTCATTTTCCCTATTTATTGGCAACCTTTGGGATATTTTGTACTATCTGAATATATTATATGAAATGTATAAGAACAACAATGGCTAGATCAAATAAAAGTTCTTGTTCTTTAAATTAAAGCACTAGCCATGTCTAAAGAAAAGGACTAGCAATAACAAATCAAAAAAGGGTAACAGAATTAAGGATGTCCATTATATACAGTAAGCCAATAAAGACCAGCTAGGTGATGACACTGGATACATCATCATCTTGTTCTGTACTGACCCATATCCTGTTCTAAGATTTGACAGGGCTGGTCAGCAGCTTGACTAATTAACAAGAATATGTTCAAACCGTACCCCATCTGTTTTATTTTTTAAAGAAAGGAAAATAAAAGAAATATGTGACTTAGTGCCAGAACTGGACCACAGGAATGAATTATATAATGGTCATTGAGAGGGAAAAAATAAAAGATAAGTAAGGTGAGATTGCAAGAAAAAAATTCAAGAAGAGAAAAGCTGGAAAGAAAAAAGTGAATTAAAATGCAGGTGGTACGTTTAAGAATATTCATTATCTGGTTCGGCGCCCATAGCACAGTGGTTATGTCAATGGTCACTGAGGGTGGCCAGTTCGAACCTAGCCCAAGCCAGCTAAACAACGACAACTGCAGGCTCAGCGCCTGTGGCTCAACGGGCTAAGGCACCAGCACATACACCTGAGCCGGCGGATTAGAATCCAGCCCGGGCCTGCCAAACAACAATGACGGCCGCAACCAAAAAATGGCCAGGTGTTGTGGTGGGCGCCTGTAGTCCCAGCTACTTGGGAGGCAAAGGCAAGAGACTCACTTGAGCCCAGGAATTGGACATTGAGGGTGACAGTTTGAGGCTCTGTCTCCAAAAAAAAAAAACAATGGCAACTGCAACAAAAAAATAGCCAGGTGTTGCAGTGGGTACCTATAGACCCAGCTACTTGGGAGGCTGAAGCAAGAGAATCACTTAAGCCCAAAAGTTTGTTTGAGGTTGCTGGGAGCTGTGATGCCACAGTACTCTATAGTCAGGGTGACAAAGTGAGACTCTGTCTCAAAAAAAAAAAAGAATGTTTACTACAAAATTCTTAGAACTTGTCTGTATGTTTAAAATTTTTCATTAAAATGTTGGAAATAAAAGAAGGATAAATTACATTTGGCAAATCTCTCAGACAGAAGGAAAATATATTCGTAAGAGTAAAGGAATATGTGGCCTCAGATATTGAGAATGCTGGCCAGACCTAGGAACAGGACAAATACATACTAAGGAAAGAAAGGAATAAGATTGATTTTACACATTTTTTGATTTGTTTTATTTTTTTTTTCCTTAGCAATAAGGAATCTTATGGATCCAATATTTTTGGAAACCAAAAATCTGTAACAATACATTAGGCCTCTCTAAGAAACAGATCAGGCTACCCTAATCCTATAAATAATCCTTATGCTATAACTCCAAGTAGATGCCATTTCACAACACCAAGGTCCCATTCAAATTTCAGTTATTAAAATGCCATAAATTCTGAAAAAACAGTTTACCATAAAAAGTATTAAGACCATGAATAGCTTTTTATACAATGAGAAAAATGCTATCAAATGGTAACCAATAGCAATGAGAAACTTAGTGAGCTTTAAACCCTAATAATCACATAACTTGGATTTTAACAGGGCACTCTATTTTTTTCCAATTTAATACAAAAGCATAACTGTTGTCATTAAGTAGAAGCCAAAGGCAAGGTAGATTTTAAGCTAACAATGTAGCAACTTAAACACATTAGTAAATGAAACAGCCCAGGTACTTATTTACAACCCAAAGAAAGCAATTAGAAGATGTTAGACTATTTCACCATAAATTTATTTATTCCTGAAGCAATAACATTTCAGATTAGTAGAACAATATATTTCTAGTATCAAGAATACTAACTGAGTAGCTAAGAAGAAAATACTGCCTCATTTACCATTTAGCTATGTGAGAAATTGGATTTAAAAAATTAAGAAAGGCTCGGCGCCTGTAGCTCAACGGGCTAAGGCGCCAGCCATGTACACCTGAGCTGGCGGG
>CAUYON010107066.1:0-25341 GCA_963573935.1 Arctocebus calabarensis
GCCCAGCTATATCTAAAATTCAGGTTTCCTGACAGCCTGTGTAGGGATCCTACCCTTATCATGATTCTAGAGAGTTGCAAAGCTTGGGGTCTGGGTTCACTTTGCCACAGTGACCTTGAACAAGTTCCACTTCTCTTTACACCAGTTTACTCATTTGCAAAGTAAGGACAAAGCTAATAGTATCATGATAGTGGCTTTGGAGGATTAAATAAGTTAATAAATTACTTGCAGATGTGCCTGACATGCCCAGTATCGAGTGAATGTTCACTACATTATTGTAATACCAAGGTTATTAGAACATCATGGTGTAGATTACTTAGGCTCTCTGTGTTTGAGCATGAACCCAAAACCAGCCTCTGATAATGACCACATGTAAGATCTTCTGAAATTTCCAGTAAAGATGTTAAAATATTAATTAGTTCTTTCAAGGTCATGGAATAACTATGAAACATATTGATGTAACCTAGGTATTTATTTCATTCACAGAAGTTTTAGAGAAGACAACCCAGTCTAGATCACAGTTATCTGAAATTCTACACCAAAAGTGGAACCCCAAACTTTAAAGACAGGGACGCTTACTCCAGTGTGTACATCTAGCACAAATTGGCTTGGTAGTTGTTAACACCATTTATTGAATGCTGACGGTGTCCCACGCAACATGCCAAGCCCTTTACATAGATGATCATAGTTAGTCTTCATGAAAGGTAGACATTCAGGTCTGGATTTTATAGATGAGAAATTAGAGTTTTAGGGCAGTTCAATTTCTTGCCCAAGGTTATGTAGATATCAAGAGACAGCTTCAGTCTTCCTAAACTGGGTTTCTGTCCCTCTTTGCTGAACAGATACCTGTTTTCTCAGCTAGTTACTATATTCTCCCATTAGTCTGCATTTTACACTGTTGCCCTTTCTGTACCATTCCTACAACTCATTCATAGAGTTACGTAATCATAGATGGTTAAGGCTGGAGGAAACCTTGGTTTCCTGGTTCCCAGCATGAACATTAAGAATCACCCAGGGGAACTTTGTTACAAACCTACACACCCCCACACACCTACTATCTTGTATATACGACTGACATAACTCTACATCTGCTGAGAAAATATCCTCAACATGAGGAAATTTAGCAGATAGAGTATGCCATATTCCCCAGGTGTAAAGGAAAGGCAAAATAAGAAAAAACTTGAGTTTACTGATGTAGTCCAACCTTCTCAACTCATAGACAAGAAAACAGAATTAGAGAATGGCAATAACGTTCCAAAGATTTTTTTCTTATGTTATTGATGGCACAGCTATATAAAAACCTACACAAGAACCTGGCTTCTTTCAAAGTTAAGCGATTTCTTTATTCCTCAAAACTGCCTTCCTAGAATGCACAATGTCCATTGTTATGGTTCTAGAGGAATACAAGGCAAAAGGGAGTGATTAACATGCCTGGGATCCTGTGGCAAATCAGTAGGTCAGTAGAGAATAAGTTCATTAGATTATGCTGGTCTACACCTATTCATTTGGTTCTGGTTAAGTCAGAGCTCATCAATATGGAATGCATATTTTTGTAATACTAGATTTTGGGGTAGCAGAGCTTTTTGTGTCTGTTTTCAATTTCTGTTCCTTTGATAAATGAACAAATACCAGAGATGATGAAACCTAACAAGAGCATTATCTCCTAGATTTTCTGTAATCTCTCTTCTCTAGTCAATCCATATGTCTGGTAACACAGTAGGCTATTGTAAGGTTATTTTGTTTGTTAAATAAATGTTTATGGAGAGCTTACCACGTGTCCATCACTGACCTAGCTGGGTGAATCAGAGTTGCCATAAATCTTTTCTAGGGAAAAATGTACTGTGAATAAATATGGAGGTCTTTGCCCCCAAGAAATCCACAGACTGTTGGAAGGTAAGGAATCAAAATACATGATAATTCTTTTTTCCATATGACATAACTGTAAAGGAGCTGTGAACATATGGATATGAGAGAGAATGTCTTGGGGGCCTGGGAGAAACCAGGTAATTAGGGGATAATATCTGAGTCCAACAGAAAGGCATTGCAAACTTTCTAACAGAATTTCTCTGGAACTGAAGCAATGTTGAGTTGAGGGAGAAGTGGAAGGACGTGGAGGTATAAAGAACCTGGGGTCCCATGGTGAAAGATCTTGTGAGATATGTCATAGGAAGGACCTTTTTGCAGGTTTTTGTGTGCGAAGTAGGAAATTATTTACTCTTGTTAAACAGCAGGTAGCATCAGATTGGTGACTTATTTAAAAAAATAAGAGGATAACCATTTCTATTGTATATACCATGTAACATCCAGTTAATGTTAGAAATTCACTTCATAGGGGATAATGGAACTGGAAATTTTATGAGAATAGATTTAAGGGACTTGTGGGATGAGAAAAATGGTATCGCTTTTTGTTTTCTCATTCAATTCAAAACAGGAAGTGCCTAGGTATGCAGAAATGCAAATCAGATCAACTATATTTTTGGTGTGTTTTGTGTGTATTTAGATTTTCACATATCAGCAATACTATAAGAATATTATTATGTGAATAAGCTACCAGATTCAACTGAAAGAGGGATATTGTGTTTTAAAATTACATGCATATTTAAAGATTACTCTCAACTTTCCAAAAATAAGAGATCTTCAGAACATTACTCTGTGTGTGTATGTGTATGTGTGTGTGTGTGATGTCTGTACTGGCTTTACCTTCAGAGAGAAAGCATTTCAAAGTTTTAATGCCTACTTAAGAATTCGTATATATTTGGGGTGGAAAGTACCTTGGAAATCATCTAATTCTGACTTTCTTTCTTTTTTTTTTAATGAAGAAAATGATTCCAAGAGAGAAGTAGAAATTTAAGCCCCAGCCACCAAATGGCAGTGACAAGTCTAAACCTTTTTTTATTTTTCTGTGAACCCTAGAAACCTCATTTTCTGGTGTATAACTTAGTTACACAATGGTGGTTGTGAATTGAACGAATTATCTCAAGAGATATCTTGATACTCACTTGTAACTGAAATAAAACTAATAGGATAACATTCAGGGAATTTGGAAGGAAGCATGAATGAGTTAATCATATATAGACTTAGTTCAAATCATTTTTCACAAGGGGTGGAGGAAGAGGATGTAGGGGGCAAAGCCTTTCTTCATTCTCAAATTGGTTTGATATGATAGTATATGATATTAGATGTAATTTTATCAACTATAAAGAGTTGTGTCACTCTTGGTTAATGATGCCTGTATTAGTTTCTATCACTGCTGTAACAAATCACCATCAACTTAGGCTTAGGGTAACACACATTATTTTACAGGAGTATTGGTCAATTCAACACAGGTCTCATGGGACTACAAATGAAGAGGCTGGCAAGGCTGCATTCCTCGCTGTAGATTCTAGGAGAGAATCCTTGCTTTTTCCAACTTCTAGAGGCTGTCCACAGTCTTCCTTAATTTGTGGTCATCTCCTTCCATCCCCCGTGCCGGCAACACCGTATCTCTTATCATATTTCTGTAGTTATGTCTCTCTCTCTCTAATCATAACTGGAAAGGATTCTCCAATTTTTAAGGCACACCTCAGTAACATCCATAGTCTATCTTAAAACACTTAACATAGGCTCGGCGCCTGTGGCTCAGCGGGCTAAGGCGCCAGCCATGTAAACCTGAGCTGTGGTGGGTTCGAATCCAGCCTGGGCCCACCAACCAACAATGACGGCTGCAACCCAAACAAAAGATTCTTTAAAAAACAAAAACAAAAAACACTTAACATAATCATGTCTGCTTTTTTTGTCACATACAGTATCATAGTCCGAGATTTCAAGCTTTTGTTCCTGTGTGTCTTTGGCAGACAATTATGCCTCCTACCACAATGTCCTTCTGTTAAATTTTCAGTGGTCTTTTAGGGATAACAATGTCAGGCTGTTTAGTGGGACATGCTCAGAGGGGCCCCAGTCAGTCTGGTTGTTAAGAGGCCCTACTTTTCCTATAAATTCTAATCTTAGAGTAAAGGAAATCTTGAGATTTCACTATACTTTTTTATGATGCTGATATTTCTACTCTGGGAATAGTTATTCTGTCTTAATGATCACAAAAAGGTCCCAGAGTATCTAGAACAAGGTTGCTGAGTCCCAAGTAAGTGCAATCTTTTGAATGAAATATATAAGCTCATGAGTTATTGTAAGCTCATCTGTAAATTTTCTTGACATTGGCTGCCATCTTTGTCTAATCCTTTAATTAGTACATGTAGGGTCCTTCCTTTCTTCTTTTCTTCCTTTCTTCATTATTTTTCCTTCCCTCCCCGTCTCCATTTCTTCTTTTCATCTATAGGGAAGTGCAGGAAGAAATGAAGATGGGGGGAAAATGAATGTGTTAAAGAGGATCTGGTTAAAGAAAAGGTGTTAGGAGAGAATGTTGCACATGCCCACCTCATCCTAATCTTAGGTAATCTTATGAAATAATCTTAGTTTATAAGAATAGGTACGTCAGGAGTTCCAGAACTTTGTAGTAGAAAGATTCATGGAAAACACTAAATGGAATCAAGGAATTTTGTGACTAAGGCTATGAGGAATGACATAGTCACTAAAGCATAGATTCTGAATTAAAAAAAAAAAAATTGGTTCCCAAGTGGAAATGTTTATCTCCAAGAATGAATACCAGGTCAGACATAATTCAGAGACAAGAAAAAAGTTGTTCTAAGACCTAGACAGGAGGAGAAACACGGGAATATGTTCTTAGAGTCTTAAGGATATACTTGCATTTACGTTCCAAAATTCCCTCTTCCATGAATCGCCACGTTAACATTAACTGCCTATGACAGTTAGGTAATGGTCATAAAGAATATCTTAGTGAAGACAGAAACAACAAAAAATTAATGAAGTAGCTGATTCATGTTTATTCTTCATAAAATGAAAACAAAAATGCGTCTCCATTTCCTGCGGAATTGTCATATAGATCAAGCTGAAAAATACCAGTGAAAATTCTCCTTCAAACTATAAACTGTTGGTTTGTAAATGTTGATCCTCTATGTTCTGTTATCTCTCCTGAGACACAACTTATTTTCTCTTATTTTGGCCACAGAGAAAAGTTGGACATTTACTATTTTGACAATGGGTATCAAAGCAGGAGACTCCCCAAGGAAGTCAAACTCAGTAAAAACTGCTAGAACTGGCTGTTCTGGACCATTTCCTGCCATAGTCATGGCCACATTTGAACTTTGTTACTCTGGAGATAACTACCTTGACAGTAGTCTAAATTTTAATTCAAGTCTCATGAGTGAGTGTGTGTGAATAAAACCTAAAATCTTCGTCTGTGGTGTAGGACAACTACATCAATAGAAGGTCTCAACCTGTCTTGGGAATTTTGTTCACCTTTACCAAAAATGTGTGTGTGAAGGTGTGTATGTACATATATAATGTTAATATACTTGCTAGTATGCTTCAGGTAAAATTAAAAAGCCCCTATAGAAAAACTAAACAATTCTGTAATACTTAGGTTTGAACTGCTACTTCTAGAATATGGGGCCAATAGCCTACTCCTTTAAGCCACAGGTGCCACCCAATTCTGTAATACTTAGGAAGGAAAGGTAATTTACATTTACTGTCTATACTGAAATCCATTTTTAAAAATTCCCCTCTTTAACATGAAATTCTTTCTCTTTATTAGAATTGTTTCCTGTACTTCAGCAATTATTTTCCTGCTGGACACAGTGGTTCATGCCTATAATTCTAGCACTCTGGGAGTCTTAGGTAGATCATCTGAACTCAGGAGTTCGAGACCAGCCTGGGCAAGAGCAAGGCCTCATCTCTATTAAAAATAGAAAAGCTATTTTGAAGTTTTAATTTATTTTATTTTTTAATTGCTTTTATTATTAAATCATAGCTATGTACTCTTAAAAAAAAAAAAAAAAAAAGCAAGCAAGAAAGAAAAACTAGCCAGGTATTGTGGTGAGCACCTATAGTCTCAGCTACTTGGGAGGCTGAGGCAAGAGGGTCGCTTGAGCCCAGGAGATTGAGGTTGCTGTGAGCTGTGATGCTATAGCACTCTACCAAGGGTGACAGAGTAAGACTATCTAAACCAAAAAAAAAAAAAAAAAGGAAAGAAAGAAAGAGAGAGGCAGGGGAGGGAAGAAATTATTTTCCTTTCTTGATAACTTTATTATATATTCCAAGATAATTCAGAGTTTTTTGTTTGTTTGTTTTGACTGTTTTGAAGACTTTTTGTTTCTATTTCTGTATGATAATTGCTAGTATAAAAGGAAACTCTTGACTTTTGCTTAGTAATAGCCAAACACCTTACTGGATTGTTATTTTTTAATAGATGTAGAGGGTACAAATTGAATTCTGTTACATGTATATACTATAGAGTGGCAGAATCTGAGCTTTTGATATACCCATTGCTTGAGTAATATTCATCATACCCCATGAGTAATTTCTCATCCTTCACCTCCTGTCACCCTCCCTCCTAGTGAGTCTGCCATGTCCCTTGCACCATTCCATGTGCCCTTCTATATAACCATATCTTAGCTCCAACTAATAAGTGAGAACATGGGGCATTGATTTTTCTGTTCTTGAGTTATTTCGCTTAGGATAATAGTCTCCAGTTCCATTCAAGTTGCTGCAAAAGACATTATTTCATTCTTTCTTATCGCTGAGGAGTACTGAATTGTATGTATGTGTGTGTAAATATGTGTGTTTATAGACACACACACACATGCACACACTTTTTTATCTACTCATTGGTTGATAGGCACTTAGGTTGAATCCCTGCCTTATAAATTGTGCCATGATCAACATGAATACAGGCATATTTTCAAGATAATTTCTTTTCCTCTGGGTAGATGTCCATTAGTGAGATTGCAGGACTATATAGTGGATCTACTTTTAGTTCTTTGAGAAGTTTCCATACTTACCTCTATAGAGTTGTATTAATTTATATTCATAACAACAATGTGTAAGTATTCCCTTTTTGCCATATCCTTGTCTGCAGGAGACCCTTATACATAAAATCTATACAGTTTTGATTTTTTAATAATGGCCATTCTAATTGGAGTAAAATGGTATCTTATGGTTTTTATTTACATCTCTCTGATGATTAATGACATAGAGGCATTTTTATGGCCATTTATATATCTCTTCTTTTGAGAAATGTCTGTTTCCATCATTTGCCCATTTCCTAATAAGGTTCTTTGTTTTTCTCCTTGCTGAGTGATTTGGGCTCCTTATAGATTCTGGATATTAGGTCTTCCTCAGGCACATAGTTTGCAAAAATTTTCTCCCATTCTGCAAGTTGTCTATTTACTCTTTTGATTATTTCTTTTGCTGTGTAGAAGGTTTTCAATTCCATTTGTGTATTTTTCTTTTTATTGCATTTGCTTTTGGGATCTTAGTCATAAATAATTCTTTGTTCCCAGGCCAATGTCCAGAAGAGTCTCCTAAGTTTTCCTACAGGATTTTTATTATCTCTGGCCTTACAGTTAAGTCTTTAACAAACTTATATTTAAAAACTTTTCCATTTTATCATTGATTATTAGGCTGCTGAAATGTTTTTTGTTATGGTTTTCTTTTGTTTGACATCTATTAAAATGTATTTGGTTGTTTATTTTGGCTTTAAAAGCATGCATTTCCATCAAGATTTTCAACTGTGTTACATATTACTCACTTACAATTGTTTAAATATCTTTTTTTGTCTGTATTTATATCTCCCCCTCCTTTTTTTTCTCCTTTTCTGAGACTGGGTCTTGCTCTATCACTGAGGCTAGAGTACAGTGGCATCATCACAGCTCCCTGCAACTTGTTCCCTTAGCCTTCTGTCTCCCTTTTTAGTTTGACTATTATTTCCTTTTCTCCCCTTAGTTAAAGCTTTCCTAAGTTATGTCTCTGTGTGTGTATGAGTTTCTGTGGTGTATGGATTTTACTTGTTTTCTATCTCATTACTGTTAATGCCTTACAAATTTCTACATTCCAATTTGATTTCATTTACTTAGTTATGCATTTTTGTAGTACCTTATTCTGAATGTCTTCTTTGTTTAATAGTGAAAGCATTTAAATTTATAAATAGTCCTCTTTGACCTTATCCTGCATTCCATGGATTTTATTATTAAAATATTTCATAACTCAGTTCTCCATTTAAGAAATATTTAAAAATTTATTTGCAAATTATTTTTATCTTTGTTATTTATTTCAGTTTTTTAAAATTGAAAGAATTTATGCCTTGAAATGTATTAACGATATATGTAAATTCCTAACTGAGCATTATGAAACTTGTTTAAATTGCTGAATTTGGTATTTTGTCAGCTGGGAACACTAAATACCCCCACTTAACTTGATATTTGTAAAGCTTAGAGCAGCATTGGAGTTCCTGTACACTTTGGCAATTGCCCCATGGCTATTTGGCCAACTTCCAATTCCTCAGGGAAAGACAAAGAGTTGTCTCATTGCCACCTGCTATTAACTAAATGCTTAGGATCTTAGTGTCTTAGAAGTGACTGGGAGACTTGAAAATGGATTATTGTGGCAGCCCATGGAACCTCCTTCCCTGGGGATTTTGAGAACTGCAAAGAACCATCTGTCTGGGGTGGCTTTAAGAGCAGCCTTGCCTGAAGGCAGGTGCATGGATTAGGTGACCTGTAAAGATTGTCATCAGTCCCAGTGACTTCAATAGAAAGGATGCATTTGCTGAATTTGAAAAGAGTCCAGGAGGAACACTGATAGGTTTGGGAGCATATGGTCAAGAGCCTGAGGGTGTTGAGCCCTGCTTGAAATTGGAGCCAGTCATTGTCAACCCATGCCCCGAATTCCAGAAAGCCATATTCTACACAGTGAACCCCGCAGCCGGTTGGAAATTATATGCAGATGTGGTGTAAACTGGAGTAGTTCAAATCTTTGTTGATCATAAAAAGAATTCTTGTTTAACAGACAGCTCAACTGTTCTATACTTAGACATGAAGGCACACTGTGTAGCATGCTTCCTATAATCTGCCCGTATAATGCACCATGCACTGACCCATTGAGCTTGAATTTTCTAACCTTGTTTCTCAGAGTTGTTCTGGGCAATTAAATAGTAGTTTGATTAATCCTTCAGAAGAGCTGTCCTACTTATATGAACGATACTGTATTATAAGCACTTAAATGAAATAGTTAAGTTGCATTTATTGTGATTTATTCCCATTATATTATAATGTAATAATGTTTTTTAAAGTTGTGGAGAAAGGGAATGTCTCCCAGATATTTTCACAATGGTCTATCAGACACAAAGAATAGAGTGACAAAACAACACTATGAAAATTGTTTGTCTCAACAAGTGACATAGTGGCTAGGCAGCAAAGGTACCCACAGGAGAGGCCCATTAATTCAACTATCCCAGCATAGTCAGAGGGATTGTGATTTAGGGAAACCTCATGGACAAAGTAGTCTGGATGAGCAGAATGTGGTGAATGGATTAAATAGAAGAGGTGGACAGGACCCTCCACAAGCCTCTCCTAAAAGTTTAAACTACTATATTTTAAAGGGAAGGTTGTGGCTTATCAAAAAACTAGTACTTTCAGAAAAAGATAGAGTCTTAAATCAAATGATGTATGCAGTCTAAATGAGTTAAAAAAAAATTCAATGTTCCCAAACTAGCAACTTGAAAAAACCCTACAGTGAAATATAAATATTGAGGCCAGATGTGGTGGCTCACACCTGTAATCCTAGCACTCTGTGAGGTGGGTAGACTACTTAAGATCAGGAGTTCAAGACCAGCCTGAGCAAGAGCAAGGTTCTTTTTTCTTGTTTCTAAAACAGAAAAAATAGAAAAACTAACCAGGTGTAGTGGTGCACACCTGTAGTTCCAGCTACTCAGGAGGATGAGGCAAGAGGACTACTCAAGCCCCCAAATTTGAGGTTGCTGTGATTCACAATGCCACTGTACTCTCACCAGGGCAACAGAGTAAGACTCTGTATCCAAAAAAAAAAAAATAGAAATATTAATGAAAGAAAACCAAAAAAAAAAGAAAAGAAAATAGTGACTAACTTTCATATAAATTAGATTCAATTTTGACCAAAGTACATTGCTTAAACATTAATTTTTTAATTCAACTTGTCAATATGTTATTTAGGATATTGCATCCTCATTTATAAATGAAACATGTTTGTAATTTCCCTTTATAACAATATATTTTCTCCAATTTCAATATCAGGTGTATCCAGATCAAGTAGAATGATATTGAAATACTTCTTCTTTTTTTATTGTTTACAAGATTTCTGGAATTGCTTGTCTTGTAAAATCATTGTGGTCTATGAGTTTATGATAGTTTGAACTTTGTTATTTAATTTAATTCATTGCTTAATTGCTGTTTTCCTATGAATGATTATACTGTGGTTAATATGTTAGCATAGCAATATTCCCAGATAGTTTTTTGTCTGTTGGGAGGTTGGGCTTTGGGGGGCCAGAGTTAATACTTTGCATGAAATATCTTATTTTATAACAGTGAAATTGCTTTTTCTTTTGTCTTATTATTTTTTTTCAGGTGAAATTAAGTTTTCGTGTGAGTAGTACTATTATACCTATTTAGAGTTTCTTGCTTGTACTGTATCACATTATACCTTTGTTTAATTCTTAATAAACTGTTCACTTGTTAAAAAAAAGAAATATTAATGGGATAAATGTTCAGGAAATATTTTCTCTATGCTTTATGACTATAAAGCAATAAAGTCATGAGAGAAAACCGCAATTGCATTCAAGGAGGGGGCAGGGAGAAAGGGAAAAGGGGTTTGGTAAGCTCTCAGTATATGAGTACAATGTGAGGGTGCATGGCGCACCTCCAGGTGAAGAGCTCGGCTGCCACTTGGACTTTACCTAAAATGCAAATAATGTGACCTAAGTGCATGTACCCTTCTGTTAATCTAAAAAGAAAAAGAAAAGAATAGTCACGAGAGAAATTTTTAATAGATTTTACAACCAAAATTTTAAAGTATATGTAAATATCAAAGACAAAATTAAGAATCAAACAAATAAGAATTGTATTTGCAATAAATATAATAAGCAAAGATATTTGTATTAAAATTTTCATACAAATGCAAATATCCCAATAGGGTTAGATGAGCGATATAAATAATTCTTAAAGAGATAAATACAAATGGATAATTAAATAAATTTCATTCCCACTAGTATGAAATGAAAATTAAATAAACTGAAATCTAGCTTTTTACCTCTGAAATTAGCTAAAATGTAGGAAAATGAACCACTCTCATTTGCAACTGGCAAGAGTGTAAATTGGCCCAACACTTCTAGACAATGATTTTGCAACATTTCCTCGTGAACTTTAAATGTCTCATACTTCCCAGTCCAGAAGAATGAATGGATGGATGGGTGATCAGTTGATGAATAGACAGATAGATTGATAGTTAAATGGACAGAGAGATATATATCTAAATATGTATAAATAAAATATAATAAATAAATAAATATAAATGTGTGTATATACTTGTCTTCCTCCTAAAGAAATACATATTTGTACAATGTTTATTTATGAAAATGTTCATGGAAGTACAACTTACAATGAAAAATGGAAAGGGAATCTGTTGAATAAAACATTGTAGATCCCAAATGATGAGATACTATCAAAACACTATATTTAAACAATTCAGATTATTTGGGAAAATACTCTGTGGGGAAAAACAGTGTTATAAAATTTATAGAAAAATATAGATAGTCTTTTAAAAACATGTTAAAATGTAAACAACAGATTATATATGATTTTAATTTTTATCATAACTTTCCTTAATTTTCAAATTCTCTTCAGTGAACATGTGTTATTTTTATAATTATAAAAGACTTTAAAAAAATAAACGTGTGTATATGTAGAACTATCTAGTGAAATAGGAATGTCTGAAAACACAGAAAGGAAAGTTGTGACTGGGGTGTGCCTGGATCGAGTGTGAGGGAACCTGGACTCTAGTTCTGGCTCTGTCAGTAAAAAACAGGGAGGTTGTGGAGATTGTCTCTTCTGCCTGAAACATTCTACTAGCCAGCGTTTTGCTACAGAGTCCTTCTGAGTGAGGGTACCCAAGGGCCTATCAACCCTGGTAGACAGGTTAGCAGCCCAGATTAAATCTCCAATGTGGGAATTCCAGGACCCTTCCTTATTGATCACCCTCTCTACCAGGGTTCTTTCTGGTCTAGAGAAGTTCCAGACTCAGATACCCCTTCAGCACCACACTGAGTTTTGGCCACCTCTAGCCATGGCTGTGGCTGAATTTACCTGTATGGACTTTCAAAATTTGTAGTGGCCTTCAGAAACATGACAGTGTCCTCTGGGTAGAAGAAGGCGGAAGCTTTAGTCCAGCATTCCTCCTGGGTTCAGATGACAGTGGCGATTATCACAAGACATCCTTAGATGCAGCTTAAATGCTTGACAGTACAACCTTTCTTTTTAACCTCTGTCTCAGCTCCAGCCTACCTTATTCTAGCACATGGTTTATTTCCCTTAACCTGCTCTCGTCTTCATTCTCTTTTCCAGGCACATATTGAAATATCTTGGTGGTCGTAACCCCCTTTTCTCACGTACTTTCCCCCGTACATTTTTTGCAGTTACTTATTACTTTAGGAACTGGTAAAGTAATAAAAGTAAGCTTTTATTTCAGTAGAGTTCTGGGGTACAACTGTGTTCTTAATAATCACCCTGAACCAAAAGTCTGATCATTCATTATCAGGAAATAAAATTTTATAGCAAATGAGTTTCCAGAGGTATTATTTTCTTATGATGGGAAATGGCCATGTAGTGAATGTGATGACCACTTGGCTATAACCAAACAATCAAGACAGTATTTAGGGATTTTCTAGGTATGATTCAAAGCTCTTTATGTCTACGGACTTGTATAATTCCTTTAGCACCTCTACTGTAGTATCTGCTGTTATATCTACAGATGAAGTTCCTTATGCACAGAGAGATTAGGTGACTTGGCAAAGGTCACACTCCTGTGAGTGACAGAGCCAGGTCTTAAAGGCAGAGAATGTGAATTCAGAAAACTTGCTCCTAATTGTTCTTCTTAAAATAAAGTAGTATGGCTTAGAAGACTACAAGGAGTCTCTTTTTCTATTCTAGCAGTACATTTAAAGTCCTTTAATTTACCGATACTTATCACTGATTTGGTGATACTTAAATAGGTGCATCCTTTCCAAACATATTTACATGATGAAAGTGAGCTGCTTTTATTCACAAATGTAAACAGTCTCTTAGTTGCTATAGCCACCCTTTTTGGTATTCCTTTGCTCTCGACTTAGAACATTTAATTGGATACCTGATGCTATATATATTTGATTTTTTGTTATGAAAGTTACATTCACTTTAATCCTTTATTTGACATAAGTGAGACATAATTCCTATAAGCCAATTGACAGTGTACTTTCAACTCTTCCTGTAAGAACATGAACTGGCATAAATATCAAACTCCTTTCTTATAAAAACTCACTATGTTATGTTTTTTAGAAACAAAGATCATCTTAAAAATGATGAGTTGCCAGCACATATACTGCTTTGAAGGCTTTAATATTAGGCATTGCTTGGGATCCTCATGGAATATGTAACAAATGAGCATCATTTCTGTTGTAAATATTCCTTAAGGTCTCGTAGGTGAGTTCAGACAATTGTATAAATGCCTTGACACGAAATGAATTATCATGATTTGCCTGACAAGAGTTAAAATCTGTGCAATAATTTGAAGCAGGAAGAAGTTATATATGCTTTGGGGGTATAAAGAAAGGCTTCATGAACAATCCAATAGAAAAATGAGCCAAAGTTTTAAACAGGCAATTCACAAGGAAAAGAGAATTCTCACTAAAAAGAGAAAAGGAAGGAAGGAAGGAACCAGGAGAGAAATATGGGAAGCTCAGGACTGATGTCTTATTTGGCTTCTTGGAGAAGACAGCATTGGATATAAGTCTCAGGTAATGAAGTATCGTTGTCATTGGCAAAAATGTGTAGCAAGGAGACCAAAGTATAGAAATAACTCAGGCACAGAGACGTACAGGTTAAAAAACATGGGGCAGGAGAGAAGCAGAAGTCTAAGGTGTTTGCTGGTTCTTAGAAGAGGTATAAGGGTCACAATTTATTGTTCTGTAACAGAGGGCTTTTAATTTCAAGTGATGAGTCCATCCACAGTCCCTCAGGAGGTGAAATTCTAAGGAAACTGAGGTGAGATTATATTATAAATCTGAAAGTTCTTAAAAAACTGGTTCCCTTCTGGGATAATGGGCTTCTAACTAAGATGAGAATTAGTTACTTGGCAATCTCCTTGATAAGCCAACTTTGCATGGATGGTAATGCTCTGTGGGCCTGCCAGAGACCAGGATCTGTGATGGCTCTTTGAGTTGCAGTGATTCTATCCTTATCTCCCACTAAAGGGCAGAATTTGAAATGAGCCTTTATACAGGCTTGATAATAAGGGTCTGACTAACAACAGTACTGTTTTATAGTAATCTCCAGAAGTTACTTCTTAGGTTTCCTGAGCCTCATATTTTGTGAAGGTAAATGACCAGTGACTATATCATTGCTTTTAGTTTATCAGTACTAAGGAGTTATAAAAAATGTTGAGTTTGTTGCTATTAAGGTGCTTACCTTTCTCTTCTCAAATCCCATGTCAATAGAAATCAGCAGTAATGTCATCCATGTCTATCCAAGGCCAACATGCATCTATTCATGTACTAATAGACTCTGTAAGGCAAGAATATCCCAGGTTGTCAGTATGAGAATTAATGTGGATATTAACACAGACATCATCAAATCAGTTACTTTGGCTCTCGAGTTTACTAACTGGTGCTATTGTAATAGGGACCATGTTGCCTAATGGGTTTGAGCTTTAATTTGCTCATAATAAGGCCAATGAGTAAATGGATCTTCCTATGGACTTTAGCGCATACTCACTCTTATACTTTAGGAAAGAAAGTAATGTGTTTTATGCCCTGCTACATTCAGATTTTCCATTAGAGAATGCCTATCTAAGCCCAATATCCTACATCAATTTTAATAAAGAGAAATTACATTTAATTGTGTCTCTATCATTTCACATTAATCCATTATGAATATTTTATTCCACAGTGTTAGAAAAATTACATTCACTTATTACTGAAGAACAGTCTTTTATAAAGAGTGCTTTATACTTTAAGACCTCATAATTTACTTTAAATATTTCAGGCACTATAAATGGTAAGAAATGAAAAATAAGTCTGAACCCATAGAGTAAGGACCATTTAGAAGTCTTTTGTCTTCAGGTTGTGATCATACAGTTAAGCTTTTTTGATGTGCTCAGCAGGTTAGAAAATTCATATCTTTCTGGAGTGATCCATGAAAGATGACTTCATCATAATGAAACACTTAAATTTGATTCTCGAGGGTTATAAAATTATTGCCATCTTTTCCTCATCAGGAAAAATAAAGAGGGTATTTTTTTGTTTGTTTAACATCAAAAACCAGACACTATTTTTGATAAAATATAAAATCTCTCTTCTGATCTCTAGCTGTTCTCATGGTCATGCATAATTATTATTTTTTGCAAATAAACAAATTTGAGGCAAAACATTAAAATTTGATATGATGTATACAAATGCCCTTCTGGGGAAGAAAATAAGTTAACAGGTATAAGTGCGTTTTTCTAATACCTACTGTGTATTTTCATTTTTACAAAATCCTAGAAAAGAAAAAACTAATGTATACTAACGGAAAACAATCAACAGGTTTCTGAGGCTTACGTACAGACAGGCTTGGTTGTAGTGGGGCACGAGGGAACTGTTGAGGGTGATAGAAATATTCTAGACCTTGCTTATGGTTATAGGTACAAAGGCCTGTACATTTATTAAAATTGATCCAAATGTACACTTAACCTGGGTTTATTTATTGTGGGTAAATTATACAGCAATAAAAGAAATTAAAAAATGTGTACGCCTTGGCCATTTTTTTTTTTTTAAATACAGCCAAGGCATATTTGAGTGATGGCTGTCAGTCTTGTGTTTGTCATGAGTCATAGTGCTTCGTGTTGTAATGGATCCTCTACAACTTCCAGTTTGGGTTTCTTTAAAGGAGAGTAGGAACTAAAGACATTTGTGAAACAGTGTGGGTGCAGAATGCGGTGAGGTTTTTATGCCTTTTCCCCCTAATGCAGTGTATTATTAAAGTTTGCTTATCCGTGCGTAATTGAACAGTTTATCCTCTTTTCCTAAGTGAAATTTGTGTGTGGAATTTTTTCAAAACATTGTACTTAGATTTTATTTCATGATATTGAGGCATTTTTATTTGTTACAATTTTTCATAATAATTGATTAAATTGCACAATTAAAGTAACAAGTTAAAAAGGCCTGGAGAGGTTTGGGATCCAGGTCGACTGGTTCAGTTGCAGGTGCAGCAGGAGGCACTCAGGAATCGAGGCCTTGGCCCTCTGCACATTGCGCTGGGGTTAGTTGTGCCCTCCATAGGAGGCTGTTCCTTACCCCTTCAAAGCAAAAGTATGCAGACAGACTCAAGAGGAGCAAGCAGCCAGGAACACCAGCCAAGCCACAAGCACCAATCTGTGTGTGTTACAGATGAAATTGAGAGGCTAATTCAAGGAGACTGTTACTAGCTGAAGGCACTTAAGACTGACGTGTCTCTATGAACAATCAGCCATCCAAAGAAGTATACATGTAGGAGGGATTAATCATGGAATTGCAGAGCTGGAAAGAAATTTTAAAAGGGCAGTGTACTCAACTTCCGCTGAAGCTGGCATCCCAGCTGCCAAATTCCCAACCACCCTTTTGAACATCTTCAAATATTAGGACATCCTTGGCAGTAGTGAAGAAGAAAATTTTAGAAGTGAGAATAGAAAGCTTATCACAAAATGTGTAATAAATAGGTCAGTAGTAAGTCAGTTTCCCATCCTCGTTTACCCTCATTTTGCTTCCTAGATCATCGAGGCCTGGATTTCTCTTTGAAATCTAGTCTGGTCAGCCTTTGCTTTTGGTGTGTGTCTTCTCCCTCCTGGAAGTGTGATAACTTCTAAGGCGATGTGGGGCAGCCACATACTAATAGATATTGGACAACATCAAACTGGCTCAGAAATCTTCTTGGCGAGGTAAATATTTTACTTATAGCTGCTAAAACTCTTCATAAATGGCCAGACATGGTGGCTCACGCTTGTAATCCTAGCACTCTGGGAAGCTGAAGTGGGTGGATTGCTTGAGGTCAGGAGTTTGGAGCCCAGGCCGAGGGAGAATGCAACCTCTTCTCTACTAAAAATAGAAAAACTGAGGCAAGAGGATCTTCTGAGACCAAGAGTTTGAGGTTGCTGTGAGCTATGATGATGCCATGGCACTCTAACCAGGGCAACAGAGTGAGACTGTCACAAAAGAAACAAAAAGAAAAAGAAAAACTCACACTCTTCTGTACTTAGATAAAATGTTCTGCTTATCCTTCAGAGCCTGATTCTACCATCTCTCTTCTAAAGGTTTATTTGATCAGCCTCCTCCTTCCAGCATGAACCCAATTCTAGAAAAAGTGAATTGCTGTCTTGCATGACTCTCGTGGTTTGTCAGTATGGCTCTTTAATAGCCTTTATGTTTTGTTATAATCACATATACATATATGCCCATGTGTTCGAGGGAAGACAGATGTCATGTTATCTGTTTATTTCAAATGTCCATCTATCGCGAGTCTTAAAGATTGGCAGTTAGGCCCTCAATAAATATTCTGTTGAATGAATAATTTTCAGTGTGGGGGAAACTCCTTGAGTTATTCCTCTATTCATTTGTGAACTTTTGGCAATCCTTTATCAGAAGTTGTGTTTAGAGTATGAGTTTCATGAGGGTAACGAGCACATCTGTCCTTCTGCTGTCTCGGCTGTGTTGCCACACGAGCAGATGCTCAGGAAACATTTTGAGAAAGCACAACTTTAATGAATGAATCTTCTGCCTCCTAAGGAGACTTTTGAAATAGGAATGGATGTAAAATTAATCTCCAATTCCTTCTGTAGGAACTTTTTAAGTCAATACATTTCTTGTGCAGACTTTTGTAAGTGGATAAAATCCTCAGAAATCATTCTGAGGAAGCTGATGGTGTAGAGATGAAACAAAATAAAGAGGCTGTGGGCAGTCAACCCTCCCTTTCACTTTTCTTCCCATTCCCCACAATAGGATCCTCAAAATCTTTGGAACATACTTTGAAAGTCTCTAATTCTGGCGCTAATTTAGAGGAAACTGAGGCCCATGGTGGTTAAATGACCTTTCCAAGATCATAAAGTTATGTATGATAGAGCCAACCTTTATCTTATAATTCTTAATTTCATTGCCCTGCCAACTACCATTCTTGTGTCCATTCTGCTGTGTTTCATGGATAGCATCTTAAAGATTTAATTTTTTTGTCTAATAAAGATCTTCCCTATTCCTTCAAATACACGCTCCCTCCCAGTTGTACCAGCTTCACCCCGCTGGATCATTCTCAAGGTCATCATCATGGTACTCCACGGCCATGCGTCAGCCTTGTTTCCTGTGCATGCAGAGTTGCTTTAATGTTTCTGAACAAGTCAGTCTCTCTAGGCCCTTAGTCACGTGTACCATTGTCTCTCGAGTGCCTGAAGGGAACCCTAGAGTATATTCCAGATGGGCAAAAGTCACCCAACATGTTGTAACGGGGGCGGGAGGGGGAGGGGAGGCGAACACGCCATGTGGATGAAAGGAACAATCTACAGGTTAATCAGTAGTAGAGCCACAAAAATGTTCAAAGTTTTGTTTCAGAAATAAAGCAAACTGTATTTGTTGTGACTTCTCTCTTTGAACTTAACAGAATGCTGATAATGGCACGCTGTGTTTACAGTCCAAATTTGTGCTGAAGACTTTCAACTTTGCACTCCCCTGTGTGGTATCTCTTATCCAAGACAGAACTTTAAATAAAAGCACATAGCAGTGGCTGAAGCAAGAATCCAGTACGGAACTTATCTGTTTTCACACAGTTTCTGCAGATTTCTACGGTTTCTGGAAGCTGTCTGTATGCTTTTAGTAAGGGAGAGCTCTTGACTTATCTCACGAGTTATTGGGAACTTGAGTATTAGTCATCTTGTAAAAATTAATGTGTTTACTGACTGTGATAATCTAAATATGGCAACTACATTAGTACAAGAGGAATCACCCAGAAATACTCACGGACATAAATAGAACATGCCTATTTGCCTGCTTTTCTCATTTATTTTATTTCATAACTTTATAGTGTTTCAACAAACTTCGGGTCTTTGCAAGTGTGCCCCCACAATCATCACTGAGTAGAGTTTCTTTACCTTTAGTCAGCCTTACTCTAAATTTGGTTTTTGTGTTCATCTTATCAAATTTATATTGGGATGCAAAACTGAAGACTGAGAAGGTCCTGAGAAAAACAGTCGATTCAGTGTATTCACTTTATATAATAGGTGCAGACAGAAAGTGTGGGTTGCCCAAGCACAGGGCTTCCTAGGCAGTCTTCCCTTTTTCTTAATTCTCATGAGCTCCAAAAAGTGCACCTGCAGTTCCTACCAAATCCTTCCCGCGGAGTTCTCTGTGCCTTTCTTCTCCTCTTACGCTGATCTCACAAGTCTAGAAGCTTTTACGGGTAGAAATGTGCTTTCTTTTTGTGTTCTTATGAGAAAGTGTTGCTCTGCAGCTCAGAAGTTAAAAGGGCTAGTGGAACTGAGTAGAATGGAATTTAAACTTTTCTACTTTAAAACCCAGTTATTCTGCTAATCTGAAGGTGGCAAAGAAGAGTGACTCTTTTCTCTCTCACACAAAGCAAGATTGTGAAGGGACTCATTCTCTGAATGAAAGGAGAGAGAAGAAAAGTAGGAACATTCTCATGTTTTATTCAGATGTTAACAAAGAAAATTGAGAAGTGTGTTTCCTTAAAATTGACACCATTTTTATTCCAAACATTCTGGTAAGTGAGAGCAGATGACTGTGCAAGCTTCTGTAGAGAGAAAGGAGTTTTTCCAGGAGCATAGTCCTGGCGAGAAGTATTACCTAAAAGTCATACACGAGCTGCTTTCAATGTTGTATATTTTCACATGCTGTGTACATGCATACGTGTATTAATAACTGTTCCCTAGACGTCACTTCAGCACTCGGAGAGCTCAGTGTTGCTATTCGAGGGCTGGAGATGGGATCAGATACAGACTGCAGTTTAGCAAGGAGGATTTGACAGAGACGCAAGAATGGAGCTGGCCTGAAGTTGTGAAACTTAATGCTCTTGGGTCTCTTGCTGATCTCTGATGTAATATCATGTGTCCAGTATTCATGGAATCCGTCTTCCCACTCCACTGACAATGCATATAGCATTGCCAGTATTTGTAAAGCACTTATATCTTTTCTTTCTTTCTTTCTTTTCTTTTCTTTTTTTTTTTGAGACAAACTCTCACTTTGTTGCTATTGATAGAGTGCCTTGGTGTCACACCTCACAGGAACCTCAAACATGCCTGCCTCAAAACCCAGCTATTTTTTTTTTTTTTAAGAGATGCGGTGTCACTATTGCTCAGGCTGGTCTTGAACTCCTGAGCTCAAGCAACACACCCACCTTGACCTCTCCAAGTGCTGGGATTACAAGGGTGAGCCACCATGTAAAATACTTACATCTTAAAAACTAGGCTCAGCGCCTGTGGCTCAACAGGCTAAGGTGCCAGCCACGTACACCAGAGCTGGCGGGTTCGAATCCAGCCCGGGCCCGCCAAACAACAATGATGGCTGCAACCAAATAAATGGCCGGGCATTGTGGTGGGCTCCAGTAGTCCCACCTACTTGGGAGGCGGAGGCAAGAGACTCACTTGAGCCCAGGAATTGAAGGTTGCTGTGAGCTGTGATGCCATGGCACTCTATTCAGAGTGACAGCTTGAGGGTCTGTCTCAAAAAAAAAACAAACTAGCCTACTCACATGATGAGTCGTTGAATCCACCATGTGGATTTTGCATAGAAATCTCTTTGAATGTGATCTGCAGATAGAAGCCCCAGACATATAAGTCTATTATACTCTATCATGCATGTGGTTTATATCAATATTCATAAGAAGGTTTGTGTTACAGCAATATATCTTAGATGAATTCCTTATACTTTGTTGATACATGTATATATACGTACCTCCTAGTAATTCTTTGAAGTACTTAGGGCTGAAATTGCTATTCCTATTCCACCTATGGCCCAGATGGATAAAGTAACATCCCAAGTCACAGATCGTATATACTATGGTACAGTTAGGATCAAAACCCAATTTGTGGCTGGGCATGGTGGTTCATGCCCATAATCCTAGTACTCAGGGAAGCTAAGGTGGGAGGATCACTTGAGCACAGGAGTTTAAGACGAGCCTGAGAAAGAGTCCCTGTGTCTACAACAACAAAATAAAAAGAAGAAGAAGAAGAAGAAGAAATTAGCCAGCGCTGGCATAATGACATATACATGTAGTCCCAGCTACTCAGGAGGCCGACTTAGGAAGATTGCGTGACCCCAGGATTTTGAGGATGCAGTAACCTATGATGACACTACTGCTCTGTACCCAAGGTGATACAGCAATACTCTGTCTCAAAAAAATAAATAAATACAAAAAGCAATTGTTTCATCCACAAATTTACCACATATCCCACTTGAGTATTTTGTATTCTTCAAAAAGAAAATAGCAAAGAAAAACTGGAAACTGCCCCTCCAGTGAAGGTCATACGTAACACCAATGTATTAAACAACCTTTTTATGCCAGGTGTGGTCAAACAGGGACCAGAGCTTTGTCGTATGTAGTACCCAGGCACGTCTGCGGGACCCACCCCTCCACATCCTGCTGCCTTTCCTTTGATTTTCAGAGCTCGCAGATGTTCAACCAAAGCGTTTGGGAGAGAAATATTTCCAATGGCAATGGAGTTGACCTAGTTCTGGAATCATGCAGGAGTCATTTTATAGATCTTGCAGGTTCCACACTACACTCCCATTTACAATGAAATTTTACCATGAATTGGAGGGAGAAATTCCTGAGCTCAGGCAACAGCGCCTGCTAGTGGGAAGAGACTAATATTTAAGGTAGGAGAAGGTTTTGTGCAGCTCAGAAGAGTGCTATACTGAGAGGCCAAAACTCTGGATTCACATCCCGTCTCTGATGGTGCCTGGCTGCAAGATCTTAATCAAGGCACCATCTCTCTCTTAGTCTTTGTTTTTACATCTGGAAATGAGGAGGCTGGACTGAATGCTTTCTACATTTTCTGCACAATCTAGGACTCTAAATCATCTTAGCAATATATTATGGGCATTTTGTCACTAAGTGGAGAAACAAAAGTCCACATAAGACTAATTGGCTTCCCAAGGAAACACTGTCTGGTGGGAATATGGCCCATTTCTGGGTTCAGGTGCCAGTAGTATGTTCCAGATTAAAGATCACTAGACTGGGCTTGCATTGCAGCTCAGCTACATCCTTACTTCTCAAGCTACACACAGGTTATCACTCCTCTGTTAACTGATCTGTTAAAAGAGGGTAATAGTCTTAAGGAGCTTTTAGTTATTATAAGATTCAAATGAGAATATAGAATTTATAAAGACCTATGTGAACTTGCAGGATGATTTTTAATATTTGTGTATCAAAAATTTGGAAAAAGTTCTGCTTGTTACAATTTGTTTTTTTATTGTTTTTTGTTTCTATTCTAAATCTGTATCCTCCAGGCAGGCAGGTACTATAAGGTGGAAATCTTCTTGTAGTCACAGATTGTCTTACTCTGTTCTGTGATGTTCTAACAGAATACCGGGGACTGAGTTATTTATGAAGAAGAAAGATTTATTTTCCCACATTCTAGATGCTGGGAAGCCCGAGATCAAGGCACCAGCAGGTTCCTTGGTGTCTGGTATCTGGTGAGGGCTGCTGTCTTCTTCCAGGACGGCACCTTTGGTGCACATTCACACGGCAGAATGTTACATGAAGCCACTTTTAAAAGCCTTAATTCCATTCATGAGGGAGAAGTGCTCATGGCTAACCATCTCTTAACGCCCACCTCTCAATATCATACCACACATCATATTGGCTAACCCTGAGGTTTGGAAGGGACACGTTCAAACCATAGCAGACATCTTGTGTAAGGTGGAAAGAGTCATTGTGAGCATTGGAGAAAACTGCAGCTGAAATACTGATTCCTTTGCATCAAAGTTTAAGTGTATATTTATACTTCATCTATGTGTGTGTGTGTGTGTGTGTGTATACTGTTAACCTGAGAATCTATTTTTGTTAACACTCTTATTTCCTGTTTTATTCTTTTGTTAAAAAAAAGAAGGTAAGCAGGACATTTGAGACCTAATGCCATGTACAAAATGAATCACAGTTCTCCATCTGCAAACTGGCCCCACTCGTGTCTCGTGTCAATATGATTATGACAAGTTATGTCTGTGATACGTACATAGATTCTACCTCACGCAGAACAAACGGAACATGGTTTGGGGATTGATAGACGTTTACATGGTCATGTATCACACATTGAACTCTTAACTGATTTTATAGGCCATGAAACCTTTTTAAGTTGTAGTTTTTTCATTGTTAAGATGAAGATGATTATAGTCTTTGATTTACTGCATTCAGAATTATTGATTATTGAGGGATCAAATGAATTGACAAATAAGATAAAACATGATATAAATATAAGGGATGCTCGTTGACATCATGGGGGAAGATCCAGCTGTTGCTGGGTACTGAGATGTAATAGCTTTAGAAACACCCCCTTGGGTTATCTCACTATTAAGTTTACTCTCAAATAACAGAATGAATTTGGAGATTTCCTGCCAGGAAAGCTGGAAGTGACTGGGTAAATTTAACCTTTAGCCGAGGGAAGTACAAATTCCCAAGAAAGGTGCCGTGGAGCAGATTTAAACCATTAAGTCAAAAATAATTGTTGCAATAGCAGTTGTACCAGTACTAGTAAATATTGATTTTTCTTTTAATAGATCAGTCATGAAATGAATTTTAAATATAGAAGAATGGATTAAAAGAGTGGGAATATGAAAATGTCCTTGCGTAGAAATTAACTTAAGAGAAATCTTGCTTTGGCTGAAAGAGATACTGATAATCTTGTCAAGGATGTTCTAAGATTTAGACACGCTTCCTGCCAGGCTACATGTTTTTAGAAATTTTAGATTTTTTCAAGTAATAAGGCAGATTAGAGGAGTAACTAGATGGGCAGGTTCCAAAGCCAGTTTTTCTAAGCCTTAATTCTTCTTTAATATTTGCTTCTGTGGCTGCACGCATAGTAACTTACTCTCTCTATACCACATTTTTGTCAACGGAGAAAATGATAGACCCTAATACATTTAAATGCTTAAAACATTATCTGGCACATAGTAAGTGCTAAATAAATATTGAATATTATCATCACTCTGATTTTTGTAGGATTGGGGTTGAATTTTTAGCACTAAATCCTATTAGTAAAATATCAGTAGACATAAATCTTCCACCCCTGCTGACTGTCCTCTTTAGAATATGGTCCAATACATACATTTTTCTGGTTCTAATCATTATGACCTCTTTCTTGTGAATTTGTCCTATACCTCCTATAGTTGGAGGGAGAAAGAAGTCAGGCTTATTCTGGGCACTGTACAGATGGTACCTCCACTAGATGGCATGGCCAGGTAGATAAGGCAGTTATTATTTGTCCTCACAGAGGCTTAGGAGTGGTGACCACAGTACCTGGCACAGAATAAAAAGTAAGCGCATCTGTTGACATCTTGACACAATGGCTGGGTAGATAACTCAGCTAAGACCTTCTGTCTAGTGAGTACATCTACTCAGCTGCTTCCTTTCTAGGAAAAGGCTCAGAAAACTTAAGGAATTTGTCTGTGCTGCCCATCACTATCAATAGTAACAAAGGCAGCTATCACAATTCTGATTCACTTTACACGGTGGGATATACATCTAACTTTGTTTAACAGGCACTACGTATTACATCCAAAATTACTAAGTGTTGTTGATTGTTTTTATTAGTTGTTGGTGGTGGTATTTTGGGTTTCTTTCGACTTTTTGTTTGTTTTTGCTGCTGCTCCTTAGGATGGGATTCGTTGTTAGAAAGTGGTTGCCTGGTTTGTCAAAGATCAAATAGCAGTAAGTATTTGGGTTTATCTCTTGGTTCTCTATTCTGTTCCAGACATCCACCTCTCTGTTTTTGGGCCAGTGCCATGCTGTTTTGATCACTATCGATTTATAGTACAGTCTCAGGTCTGGTAGCGTGATCCCTCCAGGTTTGTTTTTATTTGTAAGTAGTGTCTTGGCTATTCGAGGTTTTTTCTGGTTCCATATAAAACAAAGCAATATTTTTTCAAGGTCTTTAAAATATGTCAATGGAGCTTTAATAGGCATTGCATTAAAATTGTATATTGCTTTGGGCAGTATGGAC